>PVIY010010178.1:0-69675 GCA_004026745.1 Myrmecophaga tridactyla
CAACATTTGGCACCTTTTCATTTGTTAAATTTTCATATTCATTATTAGAAAAAAAGTCTTGTAATAAAGACTACTGAACATGTACTTTTCCATAGACATTTCCAAATCATTATTCTCTTTATAGGGTGATTCAGGTTTTTTAATGTTCCATGAGGCAGTAGAAATAATGTAGTAAGCTATTATTTTTTAATTTTATATCTGATGAGTACTAACCTTCAATTCCCATTCTCATCAAGAATTTTTATTGACTATTTTAAGCAGGTTCTCAAAATTTCCCTAGAAGCTATGGACTTTGCAGCTGTCTTAGCCTATAATACACATCTTTCCTTTATTTCATTTATGCTAGACATACTGTTCTTATCTATTGCATTTATCACTAAATTATACAAATGCACAGTGCCAAACATTCAAGCAAATAGAATTAAAATAATATTTGGAAAATGACAGTTGTAATAAAGAAAGATAAATGATTAAACCATGCTAATTTGAAAAGGAGAAGAAAACTTGACATTAATGGTTCCCAAAATTATTTAGCAAAAATATGACAAAACCTCAACGTTTGCATAAACTCAAACTTTCTTCCCACTTGACACGTACTAATAACAAAAGATTAAAAAAAAAACTTTATGTTGAGAACCCTATCATATATCACATCAACTAAGTATAAAAAGTTAATATGATCATTCCCGGCTCATATTGACATCATGTGCTTCTCCAAATTATGTACTGAAAAGAGCAAAACGTTGCTTCTGTGGTATTCTTCCATAGAATCATCAGGAAAACACATCAGGAAAAAAAAGAACTCATTAAAGGACATTCCACAAAATAACTGGCCAATACCCTTCAAAAGTTTACCATCATTCTGTTGCAGGATAAGCACACATGAAAACTAATGCTGTATTTAGTCCTGGATTGGATATTGGATCAAAGAAAATGGCCTAAGTTGTACAACTGAATTAATTTGAATCATGTGAATTAGACTATGGTGTTACATTTATTTAATTTCTTCAGTTAAATAATAGGTTATATAACATGTTAAAATATGAATACTCAGTACAGGATATATGGAAGTTGCTTGTAATATTTGTGCATCTTTTTTATGACTGAATTTATTTTAAAATTAAATATTGAATAAATAAATTTGATAACAATATAAGATCTAATAAAAGACAATTAGATAATTTATTCAGCTGCAGATATAACAAAGATAAATATTTATTACCATTTTATTGTGAAAATCCCAATTTATATATAAAATAAATTATCTGCCTTCTGTGGGGAATTAAAGCACCCATGAAAAAAGGAAAATGATATTTAACCCAATGGTATAAGAAATTTGAACTGCAATTTATAATGCACGGTATATTTTACTACATATGCTTATATGTGTATGTTTGTAAATATGCACATAAATACAAATATATACAAATAAAATGTATATGTGGGGAGAAAGAAAAAGAAAAAGATCTTGCTTAAGATCAATCTTCTAGTTCTACTGAATGAAACTCAGGGGTAAGTAAAAGAATCTCTGAGAGTTTTGGAGAACAAGATTCATTTGGAAAAAGCGATAAAGAATATGCTGTTTGAACTGTTCCAGCACTGGCAGCCCAAATGACTGTAATTACATGACCCCACTTAGGGATATGAAAACAGCCCCAGTATAAAAATCCCACTAGCAAAAGACTGACAAGGACCAGGAGAAAGAGAACTAAAAAGACTGCAGGTTGCTGAGTCTTGTCTCTGAAAGTGATCCTGGGTTTCCAGCCCTAATGTCAGAAATGAAGAGATTGCAAAGACAAACTAAAACAGCAGCACTAGAAGAGAGTAAATTTAATTAGGACAATTTCTCAATGAAGATGTTAATTAGGAGAACAGATGATGCAGGTGGAGTCCTTTCTAAAATATTCTTTAAAATTATGTTCAGTCTGTTTTAAGAGAGTTACCCATGTGTCCAAAAAGCTGTGCTAGGTATAAGGGTGTGCCTGTTTGTGCATATTAAGTTCCTGTGCTGTCAGGAACTTAATATGCACAGTCTAACCACTTTTATTATTTTTAATGATAAAAAAGAAGAAAGGAACTTGAGTACGTCTCAATGATTTAATTATAGTCCTGGAAGTTATCCACAAATTTACCTCTTGAAGAGCAGGAATTAAGTTTTCCACTCTGAAACCAAGACAAAACTTTCTGTGAATGTTATAGTGAGTCTTGGGATTACTAAAGAGAACTTGTTCAAAGTTATTTATGTCTTTTACTTTTCAGTAAAGAACTACTGTAAGCATTATTTTATTTAGTGTTGAAATTTCTGTTAAAATTGGTTGACTTCTATCAAAGGATTAAGAGTGACCCATGTTTGTGTGCTGCCTAGGTATATTACTTGGCTTCAAATGAAGGGATCCCTTAACAATTTGTTTCTTTATGACTATGTATCATATTAGAAATTGCATTTCTTGTGATTGAAGAAGTTCTTTTAAACACAAACTCAACTTTAAAAATATTGAAGGTCACTCTTTCAAACAAACTAATTACATTATTTTACTTAAAATACAAAGTACTTTGCTTCTTTGAACAGGTGAAAGCCAATCTGTGTCAAAATTTGCTCTTTTTAGTTTTTTCAATTTCTGATTTCTTATCAAGGACTATTATATAAAGTAACTGGAAATATGTTTGAAATGTTCTTATATACAAGCATAAAGCTTATTTAATCTAATTACTGGGTGAACAGTAAAAATATTAGACTTTAATTTTAAACCCTTCTTTGAATAGAGTTTGGCTTTGCCAATCAAATTTCACCTCTTTTCCTTATTTTCAATTTTTCTTTCGCCCTTGAAATAACTTTTCATTTTTAAAGATCTACCTGATTTTATGAGCTCAAACAGAAATAAATGTAAAACTTAATTTTAAACTACTGAGTAGAGGAGAAAAAATGTGTAAAGGTATAATTTATTTTATGAGTTATACTCTGATATGTCTTTTTGAAGAAATTATTTAACAGAATATTTTAATTTATTAATTATAATAAAACAAAAAATTGAAATTACATTGTACCAATATTTAACACAATATTATGTTTGTCATCAAATGTTATAATTAAACTTGCTATAATAATTATTTATTATATTGAATAAAATAATATTTAAAAAAATTCTTACCTCTCCGTCTTTCCTCTTCAATTCTGACTGAGAACACCACAGATAATTTACTTTTGAAACTTCTAGATAATTTTCATTTTTAAATGTAAAGTTATATAACAGTATATATAAAGATACTTATGCTATAGTAAACTATATGCTGTAGATATACTATTTACTTATACATATACACATACACGCTATTTACATATATATACATTTATATAATATACATATACATGTATATATAACTATAATTTTAGCTTTACATAAATACAAATGATTAAATGTAAGCATATGTAATGCTCTACATATGGCTTACAAAGTGTTTTCTCTGACTGAACCGTAAGTATATTGTATACTTAAATATATATCTGCCACCTAATACTTTTGAATTTTTGTTATTCATTCTGATGTATGATTGTTCTATGTTTTA
Source organism: Myrmecophaga tridactyla (assembly GCA_004026745.1). NCBI lineage: Eukaryota > Metazoa > Chordata > Mammalia > Pilosa > Myrmecophagidae > Myrmecophaga > Myrmecophaga tridactyla. The sequence goes on from PVIY010010178.1 coordinate 3,565, forward strand.
CTTAGCCGTTTTACTATTAATATGTATTTTGAGTTTCCAGTTTTCTTAGAATTATGAACAAAACTCTGATGTATTCCAGATAAATACATTTTTGGTTATTATGTAGAATATATATCTACAAATAGTTTTACTAGATGTAAACATGTGTACATTTATTTCACTTATTATTATTATTTGAGACAGAGTCTACTCCAGCTAAATGATTTTTACTGCCACTTTATCAATTGTGTAAAAGAGTTGCTGTTTATCATTAGCATCACCAAAATTTGAAAGTTACCAGATGACAATTTTTGGCGATTTGATAGAACAATGAGAACGCTTATGAGGTATTGTTCTAGTTTGCTAGCTGCCAGAATGCAACATACCAGAAATTGAATGGCTTTTAAAAAGGGGAATTTAATAAGTTGCTAGTTTATAGTTCTAAGGCTGAGAAAATGTCCCGATTAAAACAAGTCTATAGAAATGTCCAATCAAAGCCATACAGAGAAAGATACCTTGGTTCAAGAAAGCTGATGAAGTTCAAGATATCTCTCTTAAATGAGAAGGCACATGGTGAACACAGTCAGGATTTCTCTCTCATCTGTAAAGGCACATGGTGAACATGGCATCATCCGGTAGCTTTCTCTCTTGGCTTCCTATTTCATGAAGCTCCCTGGGAGGAATTCTCCTTCTTCATCTCCAAATGTCACTGACTGGTGGAATCTGCTTCTCATGGCTATGTCATTTTGCTCTCTCCAAATCTCTCTCTCATTCTCCAAAATGTTTCCTCTTTTATAGGAACCAGAAATTTATCAAGACGCACCCAAATGAGTGGAGACACACCTCTACCTAATCCAGTTTAACAACCACTCTTGATTAAATCACATCTCTAGGGAGATGATGTAATTACAGTTTCAAACATACAATACTGAATAGGGATTAGAAGAAACAGCTGCCTTCTATTAGGATTAGGATTAAAATATGGCTTTTCTAGGGTACATACAACATTTCAAAGCAGTACAGGTATTATTTTGTGATAATATTTTTTACATTCATCATTTTAGCACAATTAGTTTTACTAGTCCATTTTTTTAAATACCATTTTTTTAATCTCATTACTTCCTCCTAGATTCTATTTTACTTTGTTTTATTTTATTTGGCTGGAGTAGATCCTGAAATAATTCTTTCAAAGATGTAGGTTTGACAAATTTATGAATTCCTTGTCTATCTCTATCAATCAATCTATCTATCTATCTATCTATCTATCTATCTATCTATCTATCTATCTATCTATCTATCTATCTGAGACAGTTAGCTCTCTATGTAGCTTTTTCGTAGCTATCTGTTGTTATACCTGCTATAATTTTACAGATTTAGTTATCCTATTACATAGCCTATTGCATGAGGCTATGTTCAGCTCATTACCATAAAATGAGTAAGCAGGTAAACTATGGTTGGGATAAAAAATCTGATACTTTTATTTAATATGAGGCTTCTTGTCTTCAGTTAACCCATAATTCAAACATAATTAAGGGGTTAATTACATAATATATATATGCTTTATCTCTTCATTGAACAGAAATTAAATAAATTTCATTAAGGCATAGATGCAGTACATACGTATAAAACTAAGAAAATATTTGGACTTCTACTCCAAAGTTTCCTACTAGGCCTACATTCTAATGTAATTTTTGAGCAATACACTTTGCAGTCATGATATAAAAAAACATCAAGTTGTGAGGAAAATGATGTATATCAGGTGAATTTTGTTGTCTGTTAATTTCATCTGTGCCAGTGGAGCATTTTCCAGATATATCCTGGAGAGAATATTCTGTAGGTGGATGTTTACTCTGAAATTATCAAAATTTCTTTACATGAAGTCTTGAGGCTTGCAGTCATGAAAGCTCCAATACACACCCCATTCCATTTCTTTCCATTTCCCCTCTTATTTCTCTCTGCTGCTCAAATACATATATACATTGCTCTTTTACTCCTAACATAATTTGGCCGAGCATTAAATTTTTTTTCTTAATCCTGTTATCTGAAAGGTTCTGCTAGTCAACCTATATGCTGGATTTTCTCTTTTGGATTCTGGTAATCATTTCAACTGTGTTTAATTAGTTATCTTTGTTGCAACCTATTATTCTATTATTGATGCAGTGTTCTTTATTCAGCTTTAAAAGATATCATTTATTTTAAAAATAATACAATTGATGCTTCTTTTAGTCTTAGTTCTGTCTGAGTGCTCAGAAGTCTGAGCAGATTTGACTGAGTCCACTATTTAGAGTCTCATAAGACTGGAATCAATGTATCTGCCAGGCTGCATTTCTACAAAGGTTTTTGGGCAGAATCTGCTTTCAAACTCATTCAAGTGGTGGACTAGGTTAGTTCTGTGAGGCTGTGGGACTGGAGTAACCAGTTCCTTTCTGAATATCACCTAGAATTGTTCTCAGTTTTCAGAGGATTATCTCATAAATTGGCTTGTCACCCTCTCCATTTTCAAATCCATCAATGCTGCCTCAAAACCTTCTTGCCCTTCAGAGCTCTGACATCTGCTATGAGCAGGAGAAAATTTTTGCCTTTCAGAGCTCATGGTATACAAGAGGTATACATCCACCCTAATAATTCATGATAATTTTCCTACTTTATGGACAAATGTGCCACATAATGCAATCATGTGAGTGATATCTCATGATAATCACAGGGGATTAAGTTGGGGGCATTTTTCAGCAGCTGTTTTAGAAACTCAGCTTTCTACACTATCTTTGTTCTCACTTTCAAAAAGTCTTTATCATATGGGTTCACCAGCAAAAGCCATGCATGTTTTTAGGGTTAATATAGATACATTTCTTGACAAAATTATATGTGGATTTACATATGCATATATGTGTATAAATATCTCTATTATTAGAATTTTTGAATATTTGAAGTAGAAGAATATTTGAGGACAGTAATTTATTCAAAACCCGTATTACTGCTATATTATTGAAAGACCCAGTGATACAAGGGTCAAGGAGACAGGCACATTTTGTTTGCTTGGGAGTTGCCCACTATGGGGAGAATTCACAAATTATTGAATACATTATTCTGGTTTATGGTAAAATTCTTAGCAGGTGATTAAAATTATTGGATGTGATGTTAACCTAGAATCCCTCAAGAGATAGGGCAGATAGGATAGTGGCAAAGTCTTTATGGAGATGGCATATACATTGAGATGTGAATGATAAAAGGGGATAGCAACATGAAGATCAGGGAGGGCACATTTTAAAAAGGAAGGAGAGCTAATATGGAGGTATTAAAGTAGAAATAAATTTCCTTGAATGAAAAATAGAAGGAAGTTTAATAAGATTGTAACATCGTGAATGAATGAGAGTGATGGAAGGTTAACTAGAGAGGTGAGTTATTTATGTGTTCACATAGGGATTTCTAAACCAAGTGAAGGAGTTGTTCATTCTTAATTCTATGTGTGTTCAGAAGTCACTGGTAGGTTTCAAACAGGGAAGTGACATGGTAATGATGAGAAGGACCAGTGGAAGTGTGCAGTTAGAGATAGAAGGGAACTCGTTACCAAAATCTAGGGTCCTCCAGCCTTTAGCTATTTAGCCAAAGAGGAATTGTCAGCAAAGCAAATCTACCCCCAGGATGCAAGTTTTAAATCCTTCCTTAGATATTTAAATATGAAATAAAATTTGGCATCATTTGTATTAGATTCTTGACAATGAAGAGAAGTAGACAATTATTAGATTGGCCAAAGTGGGCACACCAATAACCAATAAATTTTAATTCGTAGATATTTAATATAAATATTATTGTCAGTGTTACAAAGCTGAATAATTTTAATGTTGAACTATATGTTTATTGGGGATAATCATTGTATATTTTATATCAGTTTCTGTCATGATATTTTTTCATAACCTTCACATACTCCAAGAAAAATTACCAATAATTAAGGCACACATACACACACACATGCACATACATATACAACTTGGATTTCCCTATATTTGGGAATCGCATAAAGTAAAATAACATGACTTTAAGGCCACTAAGTTTTTGTTTTTCTTTCTTTATTAAAATGTATTTATTAAAACTAAGTACATTTAGTTTTATTACATGTATTTTATTATTTTATTATTCAGAAGATGGAAATGTATTTATATATTTGCTTTATTGGAAATGTGTTCAAAGCTATATAGGTGACAAATGTTTGAGGCCACATAGGCTATTTGAAATAGTAAAGCTATTTGAAATTCTTGGCACACTAGTATAACAGTAAGAATAGTAAGAAAATTGAGAAAGCTGATGAAATAGCAACTTGCTTTAAAATAGTATGCCTTCAAAATAATTGAGAAAATTGTATTTATAGTCCTTGAAATAGCAAATTATGTGGATACCTAAGTGAGTTTGGCAGAACGGCAAGGGAAAACCAATAAATGTTTGTGAAAATAATTCAGAAGAACAAACAGGATATTATAAAAATTTAAATTCAAGACAAGACAATTGTTCTCAAACTTTGGTGTACACAGGAATATTTTGGGATGTTGCTTTAAAATACAGAAAATGGAAATGCATACCTCAGTCATTCCAATTCACACATTCCAGGCTGGGGAGCAAGACAATATGTTTTAAAAATCTGTATCTCAAGATACTCTAGAGAGGACCACCAGAGACCATCATTTTTAAACAGTCTTAAAATGTTTGGAAAAAAAAGCCTTTACATTTAACACTTCTCACATGCAAAGAAAACAATATAACATTTCTAAATCCTCACTAGGAAAACAAAACCTTGGTAATTGACTATGAATAAATATAATTTTAACGTTATTTATGCTAACCTATATCGTACAGTGATTAAAAGATTTTAAAATTATTTTTGTTCTGCAAAATAAAGGAAATAAAACAGATTAGATTTGGAGAGAAAGAATGGTAAATCACACATATTAATTATAAAGGTATGAGAGGAATTGCCTACTAGAGAAATGAAAATACAGTTGATAGTGTATATGGAAGCCTGGGGTGAGAGAAGAAAGGAGTGTATGAGGGTGAAAAGGAAGGAGAGGACGAGGAGAGTTAGAGAACATTGAAAGACATATAGAGTGAAAGTCATGCGTTTTCAGGGACCTAGAAACTACTCAGTTGCTGGTGAACAAAAACAAATGGATTGGCACAATGACAAACAGTTCAGTATGCCAAACTTCAGTTGTTGAATTTCTTTTCTATAACATATTTTTAAACTTCCTGTAGTTTTTATCTTAAAATTATTGAAAATGCTGCTTTGGCTGTTGCCATTTCTTTGTCGGTGATGGTAATGGTGTTATGATTTGTTATCTTTTTGACCAAAGTTTGCGAAGAGAAGCAAATCACTCAATTTAGAATTATACTCTTCAAAACAATATTCCATTTTCATCACTAGTGTTTTCCTATGAACATATTATCTATATGTGCAATTACTTTACATTTTAATGAAATTCTGCAGGAATAGAGCATATTGCTGATCTATTTATTGCAACTTAATTAAATTATAAAACTAACAACACTTGCTAAAGAATGAGACATAAGAGTGTAGAGACAGTTAAACCGCTTGTGTTGTCCTTCCCAGTTTCTTTCACCTTTGCACTGCTCAAAAGGAGAACTATTGTAATTACAGCTGTGTTGTTTTCGTGAATGTTTTAATATGATTAATATATGTGAGCATATCCATGGCCAATAGTATCTTAATGATTTGCATGTTTTCAAACTTGATATAAAGAACACCAAACATGGATCAATTTGCATTATTTCTCTATCATGTTTTATGTATCTATATTCATAAAAGCAATTTTTTGAATTTTTTACTGACTTTGTTTAAACAAACACAATATACAGCTCAGCACTCAAGGTAATAAATTTTAAGTCGATTACACTTTTTGGTCATGACAAATATTGGTAGGATGGTCATTTCGCATATCAGAAATCTCTAGCTATGTGCATAAATATGGATTTGCCATGTTAGCAAATGAGCATAAGTTCAATTTTATTAAATGTTGAGGCCAATCAATTTCCAAGATCATGCATAATTATGTTTCCACTTGCAGTATGCAACAGGCCATTTTGCTAATGTTCTCATAAAATTTACTTTGTCAGACTTTTTGGTTTTGTTCATTTTATGCAGAATGATATCTCATTTTTAAGACTGATATTTTGCTGATTATTAGTGAAATTGAGGATTTATTTATGTGTTTATTAGATTCCAGCTTCCATTTATATAAACTTCATTTTCATTTTGCTTTCTCACTTTTATGTTAGGCTGTTTGTCTTTTACTAATCAGATTGAGGCATTCTTAATAAATTGTGGAAGCCTGACTGTTTATATGTGGCAGATATGCCTTTTTAATCTTCCTTGGCTTGTCTATTTTCTGAGATTATGTATCCAAATTTGGTATTAGTATGATTGGTCATCCTGGGGACTTGTTCACCACTATAATGAAAAAAATGTGGTACCTCATTATTGGAAGCTGCAACAAAAGCATATGTAGTCCAATCAAAAGATAAATAAATATATAAAGTTGTTATAAATGGAAAATATGCAAAGAAGATATAAAAATAACAGTTGCCCAGTACATTATTACCTGAATTTTTAAATTAATTTTATACTTTAAGAGTTTTGAATATGCAAATTGAGGTTATTTTAGTAAGTACATGTTGTCTTTAATATATACATGTCTATAAAAATAATGTTTATTTTTCTTTTTGACCTGCTTTCTTCCTCAGAAAAAGCACATTTTCTTTGTCTTTATTATGATTTAAAAAGTTATTTCTATCAATTTTCCCAAAACTTTCCTTTAAGTCACTATCAGTGCCTTAAACAGTACTTATCTCCTAGTAGATTTAGTTCTGATTTGTTTTATATTCAATAGTATAATTATTTTCATCAATTTCTGAATTTAGATCAATATTTTCTCTTTCTGTGTCATATAATACTGTATTTTCTCCCTTTTCTAACCTCTTTAGTGACTTTTTTTCAGAAATATGAACCTATGTTCTTTTTAATTTTAGAGTATAGAGAAGCTGTATATTATTTTGCTTTATTTGTACTAAGTCATCTTTTCAGCTTGTCATCATCACTTACTGATTTTGTATTTTGTTTTGTTTAATATTCTACATGGTTATGTATCAAGTTAGATATTTTTGATTATTATTCATCTTTAAATAGTTCTATATAAGATTATTATTTGATTAAAAAAATACTAGTGGGGCTTCCAGTTTTGGCAATGATATCATTTCTCCTGTCCTTACACCTAGAAAAGCTAGACAAATGGAAATATTGGACAAAGTCAAGCTGTAGGAAAGGACAAAACAGTGCCAGTAAAATAAAGAGATATATTTCATATTTTTTGGCTCAGCAAGTATTAAAAGTGGAGTTTTGTTTCTCCTCATTTGAAAACTTAATACTCTTGCTGTTGGACCTATAGTTTACAGCTCTATCTTTTATTTTTACTATTCCTCTCATTTTGGGAAGGGACTTCCCTCTGCTCCCAATCGACGTATAGCTTGTATTGTAGAGTCTGACTTATATTCAAACCCAAAATCTATTTATATATTGTAAGCATCTGAGAAAACAATTTATGTAGGTGAATCTCAGTGTGATCTATAAAATGGGATAATCCTTGCCTTCTTAAGGCTGTTGCTAGCATTGCTAAAAAGGTAAATTAAAAAATTTCAATTCTCATCAATTGCCATCTTATCAAAATTTTCACTTTGCATGCTGTATCTCTTGATAGATTTGTTTCTCTTGCTTCTGTTTAATAGAATAGAATGGCCTTCTTCCCACCAATAGAGTCAATTCATAGCCTCTTTTCTGGGTTGCTTCTTAAAATGCTACTCTTATTATACTTGCCCCAGTTCCCTTTGACTCCTAAATCCATAGATTTCCTAAATCATCTATAATACTGATCTCTAATTATTTTTTATATGCTGATGATTCTCAGATCTATATCCCCAGCTTATATCTCTTCTAAGAATTGAAAATCAAAGTATCTATGGAAATGGAACAAGGGCACATTAAACTCTGCAAGCCTCAAGCTGGAATTTTTTGTTCTGCTCTAAAACAGCTTGTCCCTCTTTCAGTAAATGATACTAATCACCAGCCTATTGTGTAAACTAAAAATCTGGCCATCATCATTGCTCTCTACCTCTCTCTCATTCCCTTACCTTAGAAGTCACACAAGAGCGTTGATTCCTCAGGACAAATGATTCTCTAATTAGCCTACTTTTCTCCATTTCTACCTCCAGCCCTGTATGAGTAAGGCTTGATGCCAGAGACCAGCAAGCACATTCAGCTGGGATTTTAAAGGGAATTAAATAAAAGTACCAGAGGCAGATTTAACATGAAGCTAATGAAACTTAAGCTGCAGGGCTCGTTTGCTTGAGTGTCTGTGAGGCCTAGGGGTTGCTGCACAATTCGGGTATTTCAGGATGGGGAGAGGCAACCAGACTACTGTAAGCATTTCTGGTAAATGCCCTAAAGGGATCTCAGAAGAAAAGAATCTACATTTCTCAGTCTCCGGTAACTTATTATAAATATCCTTTCATTCTAAAAACATATTCACTTTCATACCTATTTTGGTACTTGTAACTTTTTGCTCCTTTTCTTAAAGTGTGCTGTCCAATTTGTAAAAATTTTAGGCCCCCCAAAAAACTACATCTACCCCCTGGAAGGAACTATTTAAGGTGTGTGGATAACGTTAAAGAATAAAACCAGGTAATTAAGGTCAAGCTCAATAGCTCTGAAGGGACGAGGAAGGAAATGGTGCTGCCAGGGATGACTGAGACCTGGAACTCTGGAGGGTCAGTTATACTACAGGAGCAGTGATGTTAGATGCGCTGGAAAAAGATCTGAAATGATATACCACATTTACAACTCCTGAGATTACTAAATATTTCTCCTTATTTCCCAAAGTGTTATTTTTCAAATAGGATTTTCATTTCAGAACAGTTTCAGATTCACAGATTTACGGCAAAGTTACTACAGAGTTCCCCTAACGTTCAACCAAATTTCCCAATTTTTACCAAATTAGAATGGTATAATTGTTACAATTAATGACCTGATTTTGATTAATTTTTATTACTTGAAGTACATACTTTAATTAGATCTCCTCAATTTTTCCCTAATATCTTTTTAACAAGTAGGTTATCCAGTATCCCATCCTGGATGCCACAGCATGATTTAGTCATCATGACTCTTTAGGCTCCTCTTGGCTGTTATATGATACTGGCAGTTTTGAGGAGGACCACATTGGTATTTTATAGACTATTCCTCAAATAAGATTTCTTCTAACTTTTTTTCTTTTTTGTATGCTGTATGTCAGTGTCACAATTCATTATTTTTCCATGAGTATCCATTATTGCAGCAACATTTGTAGAATTACTGTTTTTGTTTGTCTTTGCTTATTTGCTTTCTCAGAAGTGCATAAACTGGCAATTGAACCTGGGTCTCCTGCATGGCAGGTGAGAATTCTATCAGTGAACTATCCTTGCACCCCCAAATAAGATTTTTTTATTCTAATAGCGTATACACCCTAAATTTTTTGTCATCAGTTGAGGCTTGTATGGTGTTTTCTTATTATTTGACTGGGCTTTTTTGTTCTTGGAGAGGAAGCCCACAAAAGCAAAGTGTCATTCTCATCACAAAATATCAGTGATACCCACCCTACTATCAATCTGACCTATATTGATGATGTTTCTCTTGATCACCTAGTTGAAATATTGTTTGCCAAATTTCTCCATTGTAAAGTTACTTTGTGTTTCTTCCTTCCCATACTGAACTCTTTGGAAGAAAGCCATGGTACACAGTCTACACTTAAAGACAGGGAGTTTATGCTCTCCTCCTTGAGGCTAAATTATACACGTAAATTATTTGGAGTTTTTCTTAATGAGAAAATTTTCTTTTTTTACTTACTTATATATTTAGGTATGCATTTATCACTATGAACTCATAACTATTTGCTTAATATATTTCAATATTATCCAATGCGTGTTTACTTTTCTGCTGGAATTTGCATGGATCTGTCCATTAGAAACTTTTTCACATGCCTCGTAATCTTTTGACATACTGCCCCCTTATCCTTGGGATTTTTTTGTTGTTACAATTTTCTTACTTTCTGGCATTACAAGAAGGGCTGGACTCTTCTTGTATGTTTCTTGCTCCAGACCGAGAATCAGCCTTTTCTTCAGCGAGCACTTCTCCTTACTGGAGAATGTTATTGGAAACCATAGTCTAGAAGATCAATGAGCTCATTAATACTGGGACGACATTGTTTCTAATCCCTTTCAACTAATTAAACAAGTAGAGAGACCTGCGTATATATTCATATCTATAAACAATTCTATATATAACTGTATGTGCTCATTTTAAACCCAAGATGAGTTCATATTAATTTCTCTAACTCGATCATATAAATGCATGGATCCATATGGACATTCATTTTTAAAAATCTATAGTCTCCCACTATAGCAAGAAATATGGCTCCACCATCCACTATCAATTTATTTAATTGTGCAATTCCAGTAAGCATGTGTAGTCATTTGAATATTGTTAACTGGTATCATCAGGGGAAACTTGCCAACTACACTAAAGTGCTCATACACAATTTCCTATACCCATATTCTCACAGATTTTACTTGAGTCAGTAACGTTGTTTCATAATGTATAATGTATTTAGAACTTTTTCACATTATCCATTATATCCAGTGATCATCTGATCCTCTAAGTTATTTCTTAAAGGTTGTGTGCATTCATGGTTACACTTCGTGCCATAAATTTTTGTGGGTTTTGATGAATGATTAATTTCTTGAATTCACCATTATAGTTTAGTATAGAACAGTATCAGAACTCTAAAAAATTTCTTCTGATTTACCCATGCAACCCTCCCTCCACTTCCCAAGCCACTAGAAACCAATGACTTGTTTTACTGTCTAGAGTTTTGCATTTTCCGGAATGTCAGACAATTGGAAACATATAGTAGTAGATTTCCAGACTGGCTTTTCTTCCTTTAGCAATATGCATTCAAGATTCATCCATTTGCATTGATAGCTTATTGGTTTTTGTTGCTGATTTATATTCCACTGTATGGTTAAGTGATAGTTTGTTTCTCCGTTACCCTATTGATGGTCATCTTCCAGATTTTGACAGTCATGAAAAAGTTGCTATTAATATTCATTTTCAGGGCTTTGCATGAGCTTATGTTCTGAAATGAATTGTGTAAAACTAGGAGTGCAGTTATTGGAGCAAACTGTAGGGGAAGAATAGGGATAGGTTTTTGTTCATGCTGTTTTGGTTTATTTTAAGAAACTAGCAAACTTTCTTCTGTAAAGGCCATGTTGCCTTCCCACCAGGAAAGCATGAAAGTTCCTGTTGTACCACATCCTCAACAGCAGTAGGCATTGTCAGCTTATTTTTATTTTAGACACTTTAATAGTTATTGTTTTATTATTCAATCTCCTATTGCCAAAATATTTTCAGTATATTTTCATATTCCTTTCATCCATCTGCATATTTTCCCTGATGAGGTGTTTATTCAGATCTTTGCTTCAATTTTTAAATCACTTTGTTTGCTTTCTTATTGTTCATTTTAAGAGTTCTTCACATATTTTCGATAGAAGTCTTTATCATATATGTGTTTTGGAAATATTTTCTTCCAGATTGTGGCTTGAAATTTCATTCTCATGACAATGATTTATGCTGGGTAGACATTCTTAGTTTAAATAAATTCCAATTGATCTTTTTTTTATTTTTTCCGTGGGTGGTACTATTGTTGTTGCATTTGAAATATATCATGAATCTCAATATCATGCAAATTTTCTTCTATGTTTACTTCAAAAAGCTTTTTCGTTTTTCATTTTATATTTAGCTTTATGACGTGTGTGTGTGTGTGTATGTGTGCGTGTGTGCATGGGCTGGGAATCAAACCCAGGTTTCCCGCTGAACCACTGAACCATCCGTGCACCTCCAGGTTTATGGTCTATTTTAAGTGACTTTTTGTAAATGATGTAAGGTCTCTCTCAAGTTTTTTACTTTTGTTTTATTTGTTCCCTTTTCCTTTTTTGTTTATAGACGTCCAAATATTTCAGTGACATTTGTTGTAAAAGCTATCCTTTCTTCAATGAATTTTCACTGCTGTTTATCAAAGATCATTTACTTATGTGATTATATTTATGAATCCTCTATTCTGTTAATTATATATATGTGCCTATTCTTTTGCCAAAACTAGTCCTTGGTTACTATATCATACTGAGATGTGAAATATGGTAGGGTGAGTATTCCAATTTTGTTCTTTTTCATTATTATGTTGCTCATTTTGCATCCATTCCGTTCTCATATCAACTTTAGAATCAGTTTACCAGTATCTACCAAATAGCTTTTTGCAATTTTGGTAGGAATTACATTAAATCTATAGAACAAGTTGAAAAGCATTGATACCTGAACATATTGAGTCTTCCAATCAATAAAGAAGTTCCCTCTATTTAAATAGGACTTCTTTCATTTTTTTCATCAGTGTTTGGCAGTTTTCTTTATTTAAGTCATGCATAACTTTTATTAGATTTGAAACTAATTATTTCAATTTTTTGGTTCTACTGTAAATATGTTTTTTTGCTTTAATTGTCAGTTGTTCACTGCTGATATATAAGGGTTATATAAATATATCCCTGTATATTTATATAAGACCATGCATATGTATTAACTTTCTATGATCTGTGTCAATTCATTCAGATATTTTACATAAAGAATCAGGTTAATGTGAATGAAAACAATTTCATTTCATCTCTTACATTCTGGATAACTTCGATTTCTTGTTCTTGTCTTATTACCTTAGCTAAGAATTTCACTATGATGTTGACAAAATTGGTAGAGACGATGTTTTATCTTGTCAATCTTATAAGGAAATGTTAATAAGTATCTCACCATTAAATATGGTGAGAAATTAAGATATATGGTGAGAAATTATAAGCTGTATATGTTCATATAGATATGTTGGCTTTATGATTTTTGTAGATTTTCCTTATGCTGTAATATCTCTTCTAGACATACACTTTCACTGCATATCACAAATATTGATAAATTGTATTTTCATTTTCATTTAGTTCAAAATATTTTTCTTAATCTGCTTTACAATGTCTTTGACATGTTTTCTTTTTAATTTACAAATATTTGGTGATTTACAAGCTATATATATTTTTCTAATATAATTCTATTGTTGTCTGACAACATATTTGTAATTATTTCTATTCCTTCAAATATTAAGTTGTGTTTTATGGCCCAGAATATGGTCTATCTTTGTGAACCTTTCATGCAAGCTTGAGAAAAATATTTATTCTGCTGCTGTTGAATGTAGTTTTCTATAAATGTCAATTAGAGTAGTGAGTTTTTAGTGTTTTTTCAGGTCAACCATATCCTTACTGATTTCCTTCATGCTTGATATATAATTTAGTGAAAAAGTGTGGTTAGATTTTCTAAATGGAATAGTGGATTTTCCTATTTCTCCCTTAATTCCATTTATTTCTCCTCATGTACTTCAATGATCTGTTGATAAGTTCAACACGTAGGAACAATCCCTTCTTCGAAAATTGACCCTTTATCACTATGTTGTGTACCTCTCTATCTGTGATAATTTCCCTTATTCTGAGGTTTCTTTTGTCCTGTGTTAATATAGTACTCCTGCTTCATTTAGATTAGTGCTAACATGATATATCTTGATTCATTTCTTTAATTTTAAGCTGAGTTTATATATATATATAGGCATACCTCAGAAATATTGGATATTTCATTCCAAATCACCTCAATGAAACTAATGTCCCAATAATGTGTACAATAGGATTATGTCTAAAAATAAATTTACATAGCTTAAATAAAAATAATTTATTTCTAAAAAATGGTAACCTCATTTGTGCTTCCAGCAAATCATAATCTCTCTTTTTTTTTTTTTTTGGTGGAGGGTCTTGCCCTGATGTTGATGGCTACTGGTTCATCATGGTGGTGGTGGCTGAAGGCTGGGTCACTGTGGCAATATATTAAAAGAAGACAAAAATGAATTTGTCACATTGATTGACACTTCCTTTCACAAAATATTTCTCTGTACCATGTGATGCTGTCTGATACCCACAGTAGAATTTCAAAATTGGAGTCGATTCTCTCAAACTGTGCCACTGCATAGTCAATTATGTTTATGTAATATTCTGAATCCTTTCTTGTCATTTCAACAATATTCACAACATCTTCACCAGGAGTAGATTCCATCTCAATAAATCATTTTCTTTGCTCATCCATAAGAAGAAACCCCTAATCTGTTTAAGTTTTATCATGAGATTGCAGCAATTCAGTCCCATCTTCAAGCTCCATTTCTAATTGTAGTTTTCTTGCTCTTTCCCTCACATCCTCAGTGACTTCCTCCACTGAATCATTCAACCCTTCAAAGTCATCCATGAGAGTTGGAATCAACAACTTCTAAACTTGTTCTAATGTTGATATTTGGACCTCCTGCAGTGAATCATGAATGTTCTTACTAGCATTTAGAATGGGGAATCCTTATCAGAATGTTTTCAATTGGCTTTACCCAGATCAATCAGAGAACTAGCCATGGCAGTTATAGACTTATTGAATGACCTTCACTTTAAAATAATAAGATTTTAAAGTGAAAATTTCTCCTTGATCCTTGGGCTGAAGAATGGATGTTATATTAGCAGGCATGAAAACAGCATTATTCTCATTGAGCATCTCTGTCTGAGCTCTTGGGTGACCAGGTGCATTGCCAATGAACAGTGATAATTTGGGAGGAATATTTTTTCTGAGCAGTAGTTCTCAACATTGGGCTTAAAATATGTTATGTTGTAAACAGATGTACTGTCATTGAGGTTTTATTGTTCCATTTATAGAACACAGGCAGAATAGATATAGCATAATTCCTTAGAGCCCTAAGAATTTTGGAATGGTAAATGGGTATTGATTTGAATTTAAAATGACCAGCTGCATTAGCCTGTAATAAAAGAGATAGACTGTCTTTTGACACTTTGAAGCCAAGTGTTGACTTTTCATTTCTAGTTATGAAAGTCCTAGATGGTATTTTCTTCCAATAGAAGACTGTTTCATCTACAATTAAAAAACAAAACAAAAAAAAACAAAAAAAAGCCTTTTGTGTAGTGTAGCTGCCTTTATCAATTATCTTCATTAGATCTGGTTAACTTGCAGCAGCTTCTATATCAGCACTAACTGCTTCACCTTGCACTTTTATGTCATGGAAACGGTTTCTTTCCTTAAATCTTATGAACCAACCACTACTATCTTTAAATTTTTCTTCTGCAGCTTCCTTATCTCTCAGCCTTCATAGAATTGAAGAGAGGACCTCATTCTGGAGTATGTTTTGGTTTAAAAATATGATATACTTGACTTGATATCCAAACCACTAAAAGTTTCTCCATATCAGCAATAAGGACACTTTGATTTCTTATGGTGTTACTGTGCAAGTTGCCAGAATGCAATATACCAGAACTGGAAAACTTTTAAAAAGAGGAAGCTAATGAGTTACAATTTTACAGTTCTAAGCCTATGGAAATGTCCAAACTGAAGCATCCAGGGAAAGATACTTTAATTCAAGAAAGGCCTTTGAGTCAGGAACACCTCTGTCAGCTGGGTAGTCACACGGCTGGCATCTGCTGGTCCCTTGCTCCTTGGCTCTATTGCTTTCAGCCTCTATTTCTGTGGGAGTTCTTCATTTTACTTCTCCAGGGCTGGCTTTCATCTCTCGGCTTCCCTAAGCTCTCTCCAGGTTCTGGCTTGTTTAATATCTCATGGTAATGTCTTCTGGGCTCCAAGCACCTCCAAGCATCCATGTCTTTGTTTTCCATGTGTCTGCATCTGTGTCAGCTCTGATGTAAAGTTTCTGTCCATTCTGAGGTTTCTATAATTTCTGACTCTCTCCAAAATATCCCATGTTTTAAAGGATTCCAATAAATTAATCAAGACCCACCTGGAATGGGTGGAGTCACATCTCCATCTAATAAAATGTCATCTCCACAATTCAGTGTGTCCTATCACTGTGGAGATAACCTAATAAAAACATTCCAACTAACATTATTGAGTCAAGATTAAGAGAAATGGCTGCCCTTGCAAGATGGAGTCAAGATTAAAATGTGGCTTTTCTGGGGTTCACAATATTTTCAAAACACATCATTTACATGTTCACTGAAGTAGCACTTTTAATTTCCTTCAAGAACTTTGCCATTGCAACTTGGCTAACTAGTGCAAGAAGACTAGCTTTTGGCCAATCTGAGCTTTGAACATGGCTTCCTCACTAAACTTAATCATTTCTAGCTTTTGATTTAAAGTGAAAGATGTGTGACTCTTCCTTATAGTTGAACACTTGGAGGCTATTGAAGGAAGTGCCCAGACTATTAATGAGCCCTTTAGATATTGTCTTTTTAGTCTGTTACTCTTTTTATTTCTAACATTCCCTTTTGATTCTTTCTTAGACATTCTATCTTTTTGTTAATTTTGTACATCTTTTCTTGCATGTTGTCTACTTTTTCCATTAAAATCCTTAAAATGATAATCATAAGTTTATTTAAATTATGTCTTATAATTCCTATACTGAAATGAAAGCTGAGTCTGGTTTGATGTTTCCTTTGTGTTTTTCTCTTAATTTATGCCATGTCTTATAATATTTATTGAAAGCCAGACACATTGTATTGGGTAATAGGAATTGAGATGAATTTCCCTAAAGTGTGAGAATTTGTTTTAATATGGCTAAGAATTGAGTAGTGTTTAATATTTGCTGTAGTTCTAGGTGTCAAAGACTTCAACTTATTCTAGTACCCTTGCTATTCTCTCCTCTCCTGACTTTGTCTTCTTCCTTCAGCATTCTTCCTTAAAACAGTCTGCATCTTTCAACTCTTTCCATTGTAATTCACCATTGTTATGGGGAAGCTGTGTTAGTGTGCTTGTCAGTTATGGACAAGAGGAAGTATTCTACAATCTCATGATTGAGTCCCTGTTTGTCATTTGGTTGTGTTTCTAGATTCTGACATACACAAACATTCTACAATGGCATAGAGTTATTTTTCTCCTTCTCACATCAGACAAGAAGGCTAGAGGTCAGTAGAGTGTGAGGAATGCTTGACCTACAAGTAAGATCAGGCTGTTTTAAAGTGATTTCCATCTCTACCCACCTGGAAAGTAAGCCTTTTTTATGGTGAATGCTCTGAGCATATTTTAAAATGATCACTTTTCCCCCAAACAGGCTACAGACACTAAGTGATCTTTCCTAGATCTTTTCCATCAGAACCTGCTTATAAAACCCATGAAGTATGGGGAACTCCCTAAGTCTATGGGCCCAGAAGTTTCTAACAGTAATATTAGACTACACTGTGCCTCCATTAATTAATGAAAACTACCACTAAACAGTTTCTAGTTTAGAGCTCCTATGTCATCTGTTCCAGGTAAAAGATCTCATCTGTGATTCTCTATATTTGAATGTTTTGCAAGATTTTGGAATATCTATTTGCCCTCTAACCTCAGTTATATGATGGATCCAAGAAAATTGTTGCTTTCCAGTTTGCTGTATTTTTTATTGGGTTAAAGATAGGAGTTGTGACTTCTAAGCTCTATACATGTTGAATTTAAAAAGGAAATAATCCCATAAGTGTTCTTTTTAGGAAATAATTTATTTAATTTAAATCTAAGGAGGAAACTTGAAAATATGAAAAACACAAAGAAAATGAATGAAATGCTCAATGTCTGAGAAACCTTCCCAAACAAAATAAAACATCAAAGTATTATATATTTTCCTTGAATGCAGAATGTAAACCAAACTATTAATATTTTAATTGCTGGAATTTGTTTTCTCTTAGTAATACTCTAAAGTTCTTAATTTAGTACACATGCAGATAATATAAAATGCACAAAAAATATTTTAGTCTTTTAAACCGGGAAAATGGTAGGTATGAAAATCCACAAATATAGGATTTTGCTATAAGTTTTTATGGGGAAAATTAAGATAATTGCAGTTTATTTCTATTAACAATAGGCTAAACCACTAATTATAACTTATTTAATAAAAATATATGAATCAGTACAAAGAGAATATAGATTTTATTATTGAGAAAAATGTTCTATGCACCTTCAACTGTTTTACACCTTGCTTTAATTTAAAAGGAAAAAAATAGTTGGAGCTACTGTGAGATGGAAACATTTAGAAGTTACATATTTGTTGCTGAAATCAGAACTGTGAAACAATGAAAAATTTTCAAATGATCTATATAGGATCTTCGGTCCTGACTTTTCTGTCTTTGGACTATTGAAGGCCTGTATTAGTTAGGGTTCTCTAGAGAAATAGAATCAACAGGAAAGACTCAGAAACACAAAGTTTATAAAAGTGTCTCACACAACCATGGGAACACAGAGTCCAAAATCTGCAGGGCAGGCCACAAAGACAACGATTCCAATGGACGGTCTAGACAAACTCCACAGGAGAGGCTCGCCGGATGAAGCAGGAGGAGAGACTGTCTCTTCTGAATCCTTCTTAAAAGGCTTCCAGTGATTAGATTCAGCATCACTCATTGCAGAATACACTCCCCTTGGCTGATTACAAATGGAATCAGCTGTAGATGCAGCTGACGTGATCATGATTTAATTCTATGAAATGTCCTCATTGCAACAGACAGGCCAAAACTTGCCCAACCAGACAAACAGGTACCACCACTTGGCCAAGTTGACACATGAACCTGACCGTGACAGTCCACCCCTTGTTACTTGACAGCTATATCACCTTAAACCATACCTAATTTCTAAAAAAAACAAACAAACTATAGAACATGCATTTTTTCTTTCATCTAACAATACTCAACTGTCCTGCATATAACTGAAAACACATTAAATCTTTCCAGAATAGGGTGCAAGTCCTTGGGTAACAGTCATTCTTAAACTTGATATCTTACAACTTAAATAGTATAACAGGAACAGAACAGCATTACAGTCCTCGTTTCTGTTACTGATCACATGGTCATAGTTCATATTTATCACTACCTCCCTTACTACCCATTCCATGTTCCCTTTGCCCCAGCAAGCACTTCAGCTGGCCATGGTTCTTTGCCTGGTGGGGTGACCCAAACCTTCATTCCTGAAGTTTCAGAGCCATTGGTAATCCTACCTGGATTGAGTTGTTCCAGTTTTCCATTGATTTTAATCACAAGGCATGGTAGTTCTAAAAGACACCCTAGGGGATCTCCTATATTCCAAGAAATCTCTTCTTTACCTCCATTGTGTAGTTGTAGTCCTATCTCCCCCTGATACTCAGGGTCAATTACCCCAGTCAATAATGTAATCCCCTTCTTGGCTTGTTGAATGACGGGGCATGAGTTGCCCAAAGTGACCAGGTGGCAGTCTTAGATTCCAGTTTAACAGAATCATTGTTGTTTCTCCTGGTGGAAGCACTCCCCTTTTTGAACTCAAACCTGTAGACCAGCAGAGCTCAGGGTCACAGTCACAGGAAGCAAAAATTTTCCTATGGATCACTAGGGGTAATAGTGAGTCATACCACTCCCATTTCCAACCCTTGGTTCCTGGGCCCATGGATCCTGATTATGGGAGAAACAGTACCATACAGCAGATGCTCTTTCAGAGCATACACAGCTTCCTAGAGAACATTACCCCAGCCCTTCAAGATATTGACACCTAGTTGGCACTGTAATTGAGTTTTCAAAAGGCCATTCCAGCGTTCTATCCATCCAGCTGCTTCTGGATGATAGGCAACATGGTAAGACCAGAGAATTCCATGAGCATGTCCCCATTCCCACACTTCATTTGCTGTGAAGTGTGTTCCTTGATCAGAAGCAATGTTGAGTGGAATACCATGATGATGGATAAGGCATTCTGTAAGCCCATGGATGGTAGTTTGGCGGAAGCATTGTGTGCAGGAAAAGCAAACTTGTATACAGAGTATGTGTCTATTCCAGTTAGAACAAATTGCTGCCCCTTCCATGAAGGGAGGGGACAAATTTAATCAACCTTCCACCATGTAGCTGGCTGGTCACCTTGGGGAATGGTGCCATTTTGGGGGCTGAGTGTGGGTCTCTGCTGCTGGCAAATTGGGCACTCAGCAGTGATGAGTGATAACTCCAATTGCAGCTGCTGTTCCAGATGTGGTATCATTGCTTGAACAAATCATTGCATCACCTGGTACCTGGTATGCAGCTATTGATCTGGCAAATGTTTTTTTCTCAATAGTTGTTAGTAAGGACCAACAGAAACAGTTTGCTTTCATCTGGCAAGGTCAGCAATATACTTTGACTGTCCCACTTCAGAAGAACTCTCCAGCCCTATGTCATAATCTTGTCCACAGGAACCTTGACTGTTTCTTCCTCCCACATGACATCACACTGGTCCATTATATCATGATATCATATTGATTAGACCTAGTGAGCAAGAAGTAGCAACTACTCTAGGTTTATTGGTAAGACATTTGCATGTCAGAGGATGGGAGATAAATCCAGCAAAAATGCAGGGACCTTTCACCTCAATGAAATTTCTAGATGTCCAGTGGTGTGAGACATGTCAAGATATCCCTTATAATGTGAAAGATAAGTTGCTGCATCTGGTTCCTCCTATGACCAAAAAAGAGTCATAATGCCTAGTTGGTCTCTTTGGATTTTGGTGACAACATATTTCTCATTTGGGTATGCAACTCTGGCCCATTTATCGAGTGACCAGAGAAGCAGCTAATTTTGAGTTGGGGACTGAACAAGAGGAGGCTCTGTGACAGGTCCAGGCTGTGGTACAATCTTCTCTCCACTTGGACCATATGATCCAACAGATCTAATGGTGCTAAAAGTGTCAGTGCAAATAGAGATGCTGTCTGGAGCTTTTGGCAAGCCCCAAAAGGAGAATCACAATACAGACTCTTAAGATTTTGCAGCAAAGACTTACTATCTGCTGCAGATAACTACTCTTCTTTTGGGAAACAACTTTTACCTGCTACTGTGCCTCAGTAGAGAAAGAGCACTTAAGCATAAGCCACCAATTTACCATGAAACCTGAATTGCCCATTTTGAGCTGGGTTTTGTCTGACTCACCAAGCCATATCATTGGGTGTGCACAGAAACACTCCATCATAGAATGGAAATGGTAGCTTAGAGATAGGTCTTGGAGGCACAAGTAAGTTACATGAAGTGGCCCAAATGCCCATGGTCTGAACTCTTGCTATATTACCTTCTTTTTCCCAGACCAGAGCTGTGACCTTCTGAGGAATTCCTTACCGTGAATTAACTGAGGAAGAGAAAACTAGGGCCTGGTTTACAGATGATTCTGCATGATATGAAGGTCCCACCAAAAAGTGGACAGCTGTAGTACTATAACCCCTTTCTGGGATGTCCTTAAAGGACAGTGGTGAGGGCAAATCCTCTCAGTGGGCAGAACTTCAAGCAGTGAACCTAGTTGTTCACTTTGCTTGGAAAGAGAACTGGCCAGAGACGCATCTGTATACTGACTCATGGGTTGTTGCTGATGGTTTGGCTGAATGGTCAGGGGCTTGGAAGGGGCATAGCTGGACACTCAGTGACAAAAAGGTCTGGGGAAGAGGTATGTGAATAGACCTTTCTGAGTGGACAAAGAACATGAAGATATTTGTGTCCCATGTGAATGCTCATCAGAGGATGACTTCAGCTGAGGAAAGCTTTAATAATAAAGAAGATAAGATGACCTGTTCTATGGATATAAGTCATCCTCTTTCCTCAGCCACTCCTGCCATTACCCAATGGGTTCATGAACAAACTGGTCATGGTGATAAGGATGGAGATTATGCATGGGCTCATCAACATGGACTTCCACTCAAAAAGGCTGACCTGGCTATGGCCACTGCTGAATGGCCAATCTGCCAGCAGCGGAGATATACACTCAGTCCCAG
Source organism: Myrmecophaga tridactyla (assembly GCA_004026745.1). Classification (NCBI taxonomy): domain Eukaryota; kingdom Metazoa; phylum Chordata; class Mammalia; order Pilosa; family Myrmecophagidae; genus Myrmecophaga; species Myrmecophaga tridactyla. The sequence continues at coordinate 25,470 of PVIY010010178.1, forward strand.
ACATGGCACCATTCACTGAGGTTATCAGCCTGTTACATGGTGGCAAGTTGATTACTTTGGACCACTTCCATAATGGAAGGGGAAGAAATTATTTATAACTCGAATAAACACATACTCCAGATGTGGGTTTGACTTCCCTTTATTCAATGCTTCCACAAAAACTACCATTTATGGACTATGGAATATCTTATCTACTGTCATGGTGTTCCACACAGCATTGCTTCTGATCAAGGATCCCACTTCATAGCAAATGGGAATGGGCACATGCTCATGGAATTCTCTAGTCTTACCATGTTCTCTATCATCCAGAAGCAGCTGGTTTGATAGAATGCTGGAATTACCTTTTGAAGACCCAATTATGGTGCCAACTAGTTGGCAATACCTTGCAAGCCTGGAGCAATGTTCTCCAGGAGGCTGTGAGTGCTTGGTATCAGCATCCACCCTATGGTGCTGTTTCCCCCATAGGCAAGATTCATGAGTTCAGGAATCATTATGTGGAAATGGGAGTGGCACCATTCACTATCGTCCTTGGTGATCCACTAGAAAAAGTTTTTTCTTCCTGTCCCTGAAATCTTCCAAAAGGAGGAGTGCTCCTACCAAGAGAAACAACAATAATTCCATTGACTGGAAGTTAAGACTCCTCCTTGGCCACTTTGGACTTCTCATGCCATTGAATCAATAGACACAAAAAGGAATTACTATTCTGTCTGGGGTGATTGATCCTAAATATCAACATGGAGTAGGACTGCAACTACACAAAGAAGAGTTTTTCTCTACTACAGGAGATATCTTAGGGCATCTCTTAATAGCTCCATGCCCTGTGGTTAAAGTCAATGGATAACTGCAACAACCCAATCCAAGCAGGACTACCAGATGGCCTAGAAACTTCAGGAATAAAGATTTGGGTCACCTCACCTGACAAAGTACCATGGCCAGCTGAAGTGCTTACTGTAGGTAAAGGAAACATGGAATGGGTAGTAGAAGAAAGTAGTGATAAATATGAACTGCAACCACATGATCGGTTACAGAAGTGAAGACTGTGATTGTATGAATATTTCCTCACTGTTTTGTTATGAGTATGTTTGCATTTGTACACAAGCAAATATCTTGTTTTCTCCTTGTCAAGTTGTGTTGTTCATGTTATAGCATTTAAGACAAGGATATGAAGTTTAAGAGTGAATGTTATCTAAAGACTTGCATCCTATTCTGGAGAGATGTAGTGCATTTCTGGTTGTATGAAGGACAGTTGAGTATTGTTAGACAAAACATATGTCTGTTATTGTGTTCAACTTGTAAATTAAGCATTTTTCAAAGTGATATTTATAGCTGTCAAGTTGACAAGGGGATGACTATGATGGTTAGTTTCTGGTGTCAACTTGGACAAATTATGCCCAGTTCTCTGGTCAGGCAAGCACTGCCCTGACCCCTGCTGCAAGGATATTTTGTGGCTAGTTGATAAGCTGGAAGGCTGGTATATTAACTCCTCAATCAGTCGGTTGCATCCGTGGCTGATTACATCTATGAGCAACTAAAGGTGTGTCATCCATAAATGAGTAATCCAATCAGTTGAAGCTTTTTGAGGAAGAAGAGAGACTTTCACTGCTTCTTCAGCTAGTGAGCCTCTCCTGTGGAGTTTGTCCAGACCTTTCATCAGAACTCCCAGCTTCACAGTCTGCCCTACAGATTTTTGACACTTCCTTTTTCATGGTTGTGTGAGAAGCCTTTATAAATCTCATACTACAGATATCTCCTGTTAGTTCTCTTTGTCTAGAGAATCCTAATACACTTATTAAGTTTGCTTTTTTTTCCAGAAATTTAAAACCTTCACATTGTTCCAATCTCAGAGAAACTCTGAAACCCCAAAATACATGACTCTCTAAGAACAATGATCAATTTCATCAGTATCATCCTTTTTCCTCTTAATACAACATGCCTTTTCAGCTGTAAAGCAGTTAAAGGCCACCACTCTGATATCCTGCAAAATCGAGAAATAATTATCAAATGAGAGGCAGGAATTTCAACTGAGAAATTAAGACTTAAGGGATGATTTTGATTACTGAATCATTATATGAATATTCATTTTTCCTTTCTGGGATATTGGAGTGGACAGAGGGAAATATCTGAAAATTTTAAATTGTAATCCAGTTGCCTTGGTCTCTGATAATAATTGTATAGCTTTTATCTTCTACCCCTATAATCATAAAAACCTTGCAACTGACCTTCATTTGTAACCATTTTTCCAGTTTTTCAACTTTAGAGTCTTGTATTCACAAAAGACAACACCTAATGTTTATTAACAAAAGGCCTTGGGTTAGCCCAGAATCAACCCACCCCAAATCCAAAGTTATATTGAAAATTGAGACTGAATAACCAAAATGGGCCCACCTGACATATGCAATAGCTTAGAATTTAACCTACAAGTCACCTGTACTTCATTATAATACTAAAAATCACATCCATCATCACATTAAGGCTGCTATTTTCTTACCCACATTCTGTTACTCAGCATATAAGCAAACTGCACATGCTCAATAATTAGATCACATCTAATTACTGGGCATCTGGGGCTACTGTGCTCATTATCTGAAAACCTGCCTATCTTTTAATTCTATAAAACTTTCAGAATTATTGCAGTTCAGGAAAACAGATTTTGAGCTGATAGGCTATATGATCTCTTGCTATACCTAGTAATAAACTCTTACTCTCTTTGAAATCCTGCTGTTACAGAAATTGGTCATTTGAGTACATCAACAGTCTTTGTCCAGTAACAATAACAGTAGCTCAGGACACTATTCAAAGCCCCTAGACCAGAATTCCAAGCCCTAGGTCCCACTTCCAGAATGATCTTGCATGCTCTAACAACTCCTGTTTTGAATTTGGTAGGACTGGATATATTTGGTACTCAAGATATAATATTTAGTTTCTGTTTGTTAATTGGTAAGTTATTTAGAAATATAATGTGCTAAGTCTCTGCTTTAATTGTTAATAGGTATATTGTTTAAATATATTATAAATGTTAAGTAGGTGTCTTAATTATTAATTGGGGTACCCCCAATACGGCACCATTCCCTGAGGTGATCAGCCTGCTGCACAGTGGCAGGTTGATTACATTGGACCACTCCCATTATGGAAGGGGCAGCAATTTGTTCTAACTGGAATAGACACATATTGTGCATATGGGTTTGCTTTCCCTGCACACAATGCTTCTGTCAAAACTACCATCTGTGGATCTACAGAATGCCTTATCCATCATTATGATATTTTACACAGCATTACTTCTGATCAAGGAACCCTCTTCACAGTAAATGAAGGGCAGAAATGAGCACATGCTCATGGAATTCTCTGGTCTTACCATGTTCCCCATCATCCAGAGGCAGCTGGATTGAGTTATCAATTGTGGTACCAACTAGGTGGCAATTCCTTGCAGAGCTGGGGTGATGTTCTCTGGGAGGCTGTGTATGCTCTGAATCAGCATCCACTGTATGGTGCTGTTTTTCCCATAGCTAGGGCCTATGGGTTCAGGAACCAAGGGGTGGAAATGGGAGAAGCACCACCCACTGTTACCCCTAGTGATACATTATGAAAAAATTTGCTTCCTGTCCCTGCGACGTTGAGCTCTGCTGGTCTATAGGTTTTAGTTCCAGAAGGGGGGAGTGCTTCCACCCAGAGAAACAACAATGATTCCATTGAACTGGAATATAAGGCTGCCACCTGGTCACTTTGGGCTATTCATGCCCCCTCATTCAACAAGCCAAGAAGGGGATTACTTTACTGGCTGTGGTGATTGACCCTGACTGTAAGGGAGAAATAGGACTGCAACTACACAATGGAGGTAAAGAAGAGTTTTCCTGGAATATAAGAGATCCTCTCAGGTGTCTCTTAGTACTACCATGCCCTGTGATTAAAATCAATGGAAAACTGCAATACCTCATTCCAAGCAGGACTACCAATGGCTCTGAAACTTCAAGAATGAAGATTTGGGTCACCCCACTAGGCAAAGAACTATGGCCAGTTGAAATGCTTTCTGTGGGTAAAGGAACATGGAATGGGTAGTGGAAGAAGGTAATGATAAACATGAACTGCAATCACACGATCAGTTACAGAAACAAGGCTGTAATAATATGAATATTTCTTCCTTGCTTTGTAATTTGCATCCATGCATTTATACATAAATAAAATATGATTTTTCCCCTTTTTTATCCCCTTTATCATATGACATAAACTGTTTTGGCCATGTTATAGTATTTAAGTTGTAAGATATCAAGATTAAGAGTGAATATTACCCAAGGACTTACACCCTATTCTGGAGAGATTTAATGCATTTCCTGTAGTATGTGGGACAGTTGAATATTGTTAGGCAAGAAAAAAATGTGCCTGTTATTTTTCTCTATTTAGAGATAAAGTATGATTTGAGGTGATGTGTATAGCTGCTAAGTTGACAAGGGATGGACTGTCATGGTCAGGTTCATGTGACAACTTGGCCATGTAGTAGTGCCCAGCTGTCTGATTGGGCAAGCGCTGGCCTATCTATTGCTATGAGGACATTTCATGGACTTAAATCATGACCAAGTTGGTGGCATCCACAGCTAATTGCATTTGCAATCAGCTAAGGGGTGTGTCACCTGCAATGACTGATGTTTAATCTAATCACTGGAAGGATTTTAAGGAGAGATCAGAAGAATCAATCACTCTTCTTGCTTCAGCCAGCCAGTCTCTTCTGAGAGCTTATTGAGGACCTTCATTGGAACTACAGATCTTGGACTCTTACATGCCCACAGTTGCCCAGGCAATCTCTCCTGAGACTTCATCGAGGACCTTCATTGGAGCTGTCAACTTGTGGCCTGCCCTCCAGACCTTGGAGCCTACATCCTCATGGTTACATGAGACAATTTTATAAATTTTATATTTACAGATATTTCCTGTTGATTCTGTTTCTCTAGACAACCCTAGCTAATACATAAAGCAATGTTGGTTTTCCTCAGGATTTGTCCAATAAGCCTGTTGCTGCATTTCATCTTCCTGGTTTTTGACCATGTCATGAGAAAGAATTCAAGAGCTCATTACAGCATATAGTAAGCAAGCAGAAAATTTTTCAAGTGCACATATTAGAGGACACGTGAACACTCTCATAAGAAAGAACTGAGGGAGGTGAGAGGCAATAGGCAATGCGGGGTCATTTGCTTTTATAGATTAGTTTTACTATTCTTCCTTCCCCTTTATTTGTTTAAAGCTTTTTCTTGTATCCTCCCTTCTCTGCAGGGGGTGCCTGGTGGTAAATAGTACATTTGGATAGGTTGGTTGGATCTACCCTTCTCAGTACATGGCGGCTCAAGTGGGTGCTATTTGGCTCCACCCTTCTCTGTAGATGTCTCACTGAAGTGGAACATCATTTGACTTCAGATGGGTCTGCGGCTGCTGGGTGTTTCCTATAAGTGGGTAGCACCTGGAAAGGTTGTCTGTCTAGGAAACAGACCAACCTGACCTTGATTAACTGTCCTTGCTTAAGGGTTCCTTTATGTTTTGTTTTGTTTTTTTCTTTCCCCTCTTTCCTTATTCTAGCCTGTCTCAAATTCTCAAATTACCCCTCAGAGAATTTTCACCTCTTAATCTTAAGGGGTGCTGAAGGGGGAAGTTCTGTCTGTTGTAGCTGCTGCTGGCTTGTCAGGGGATATAGGACCTGACTAATGGGATGTGCAACTTTCTGGCTATCTTACTTAAGTTGAGAGGGGAGAAGTCTGGAGGGGTGATTAGAATGACTGAAAATCTTCAGATCAGCACTGATGTAGTGTGAAAGGTCTTTAGTCTTATTTCTCTTTTAAAGCCTGTTCATTGAAGATGAAGTTTTGACTTATAACTGACCACCTGTACTTTCAGAGCAGACTTAGAGTAAAAAAGTGTAACTGACAAGTAAATTTGATGGTTCCCAAAATTTGTAACTTCTAATATTATACAGATCAGTATTAGGATAGAAACAATCTCTACATATATAAATTATATTTTACCAATGCAAATTTAACTAACAGAAAGATAGAAAAGCTCTTTTAATTATTGTAGTACCTCTTAAAATTTTTATGGTAATATATAAACTATTTTAGCACTTTAATTTTACAAGGTGGGAGAACAAATCTTTTGTAACTGTTGGTCCTGTAAGAGTCAGAAGACTTATTTTCTGAAATAAAGGGTGACAATAGGTAATGTTGGGCCATTTATTTTTGTAGATTAGTTTTACTTATCTCCCCCTCCCCCCTCCTATTCATTATTTCTTCTACTACCCTCCATTCTCTCCAGGGCAGCACCTGGTGGTAGATAGAGTATTTGGATGGGTTGGTTGTGTCTACCCTTCTCCGTAGATGACTACTCAGGTTGGAATCATTTGGCTTCAGATAGGTTGGCTGCCACTGTATGTTTTCCATAAGTGTGTAGCCCCCAGGTAGGTCATCTGTCTAGGAAATGGGCCCTCCTGATCTTGATTAACCATTCTTGCTGAAGCACTCATATATTTTTTTCTCTTTCCCCTCTCTCAATGTTAAAGCCTGCCTCAACCCCTCTTTGTTGTAGTCTTCTAACAACTCAAGTCCCAGCAGGACCCTGAGTGATATAAAGGAAAATATGCCCACAGCAAAAGAACTGCATGATTTTTACAATTTATATAGACACAAATACGTATATTATGTGGTAATAAATAGGAAGAGTGTGGGATAATAGTGGAAATAACATAAAGTTGTATCAAGCTGAATTTACAGATATAGACTTGCTAAGCAGAGATTCTGGATTCAATGTTGTAACTCAAGGAGCTACAAAGTGTTTTTGGCTGGGTGGCTGAAATATGGTCCAAAAGGTGATGAAGTTGGGATACCACATATATCTTGGTATATTGTAGAGGAAAGTATACAGATGCTTAAGGAGATTGGAAAGTTAGAGTAGTTTTATCATGTTAGCCAGACACCCAGGAGGTGCCACTGGACATATATTTTACCAGGACTCTGAGAAATAAATTTGAGAGGGAAACTCCAGCATAATTCAAGAAATTTCTGATAATTCTTTTTGTATCTATAAGTTAAAGTTGGAACTGCAGCCACTGAAAAGGGATACCTAGATGTAATGAGAATAATTGGATCTCAAAATGGCAGTGATGATCCCCACCACATTCAATTTTCCTATTTGGACCATGCAGGAAACAGAAGAATCTTGGAGATGACAGTGGATTGTCATAAACAACTAGACAGTGTATCCAATTGGGGCTGCTGCTCCAGATATGGTATCATTGCTTGAGGAAATTAACACATCTCCTGTATCTGATATGCAATTATTGATCTGGAGAATACTTTTTTGACACTACCTATTAGTAACAGGACACCAAAAGAAACTTGATTTCAGCTGTTAAACCTAGTAATACACATTCACCACAGGGATGTATCAATCCTCCAGCCTTGCATCATAACACAGTCTGCAGGGAGTTGATTGTCTTCTCCTTCCACAAAACATCACACTTGTCCATTATATCGATGGCATTATGGTGATTAGTTCTAATGAGTAATAAATGGCAACTGATCTACACTTATTGGCAAAATATCTTGTGTCAGCATTTGGAAGATAAATCTGACAATAAGTCAGTGACCTTTCACATCAGTGAAGTTTTGGGGCATTGAGTTATATGGGGAACATCAAAATATCTCTTCAAAAATGTTGTATAAGATGTTGCATCTGGCCCATGCTGCAACTAAAAGAAACATGCTTAGTGGGTCACTTTATATTTTGGAAATAACATATTCCTCATTTATGTGTGTTACTCTGACCCATTTACTGAATAACTCGAAAAGCTGTTCATTTTGAGTGGGGACCAGAACAAGAGAAGACTCTGTCACTGGTTCAGGCTGCCATACAAGCTGCTCTGCTACTTGAGCTTTATGATCCAGCAGATCCAATGCTGCTTCACATGTCAGTGGCAGATAGAAATGTTTGGAGCCTGTGGCAGGTTCTGTTGATGAGTTGCATCTCAGACTCTTAGAACTTTGGAGCAAAGTCTTGTCACCCTCTTCAGATAACTACTCTCCTTTAAGATATAGCTTCTAGGGAGGCCTAATGCTTAACCATGGGCCACCATGTTGCCATGCAATCTGATCTGTCCATCATGAACTTAGTGCTGTCTAACAACCAAGTCACAGAATTGAGTTTGTACTGCAGCACTCTAAAATCAAATGGAAGTGGCATATACAAGATTAGGCTGGAGGAAGCCTTGAAGGAACAAGTAAACTAACAAGAGGAAGAAGCCTAAATGCCCATGGCCCTCACTCCAGCTATGTTCACTTCTCTCTTCCAACCCACATTACAGCCCATTGTGGCATTCCTGCCAACCAGTTGACTGAGAAAAAAAATGCAGGCCTAGTTTACAACTGGTTCTGCATAATATGCAAATGCCACCCCAAAATAGGGAACCGTACCACCACAATTGCTTTCTGGGACATCCCTGAAGTGTACTGTAAAGGGGAAATCCTTCCAGTGGGCAGAACATCCAGTAATGTGCCTCCTCTCTCATTTTTTCTGGGAAGCAAAAATGTCCACAGATATGAGTCTGTATTGTTTGTTGTGGCCAATTGTTTGGCTGGGTAGTCTCGGGGAGAAGTATTTTGGTAAAGCTCTATGAATATACATTTAATGTGGAGAAATTTGTGTCCAATGGAAATGGTTACTAGAGGGTGACCTTTGTAGAGGAGGATTTTAATAATCAAGTGAATAAGTTGACCAATACTGTGGGTACAAGTTGGTTTATTTCCTGAGGTCCTCCTTTCATTGTCCAATGGGCTCATGGACAAAGTGACCTTGGTGCCAGGGATGGATTTTATGCCTGGGCCTAGACAATGGACATCCACTCACCAAGGCCAACCTGGCTACAGCCATGGCTGAACAACTTATAAATGATTGAAATGACTCAGCCATAGAATGAAGCTTTTGAAAGTTTCTACCAATCTTGTGCCGTAGCTGGCTTGTACCATCTCACATGAACCAGATTGCTTTGGCCAACTATAGTATGTTAGGAGACATGACATGAGCTTCTGCTTAAAATATACCTGTGTAGTTTAGCTTAGCTTAGCTCTTTTTTTTTTTTAACTTTGAAAAGAGCATAACCTAGGTGCTGTTTATTTCATAATACCTGACAATGGGGGGAAACCTATAAACCCAATCTACACCCATCAGTAAGAAAAATAAATGCTCATTGTTATAAACCTTTAAGGTTATTGGTGTATTTGTTGTAAAGCATTATTTTTTGCAGAATTGTAGCAGATTATCTAAAGCTATATCTGATGCATTAGTATAAAATAATTTAGGATGAGATTTTTTCTGGAAAAGGAAATGTGGGAAAATATGAATGTTTAAAGAAAAGCTATAGATAAAGAAATTCTAGTAATGCAATCTCAAGCTTTAACATGGGAGATAGTACAAATAAGTGTTATTAATTATTGAATGCTTGCCATATTCCAGAGCAGTTCCAAATGCTTTTATGTATTAATAAACAAGCTTTGTTTTGTTTAGTGTTTTCATTGTATATCTTTTTCTACCATATTATACTTGACTGTGCATTTATATGGAAGTTGGACAGCTATAAGAACCGTGAAATAGTTCTTTTTAGTACTCAATATGTCAAAATTTTAAATTGTATTTGGTTATCTTAATTATTTTCTTCACTGTTTTCCTCTATCCTTATGGGTTTATTTTTTATTTAATTGTCCCTCTTAAAAGTAATTATTTTACTTTTATTTGAGAACCCAGTTAAAATTTATAAAACACATCATTGCTTCATTAAAAGTAAAATAAAATGGAAATGTTTATCGCATTGTAGATAATGGAAGGATTTTAGAATTCTTCAAAGATTTTACTCCAATCATTTCACCCATACCTTTTTCTTTATTATAGCTTTATAGTTTTGGTGAAGTTTTACAAGACATGATTATTTCTTTAAATAGTCAAGATTCATTTTGATCTATCCTCATATGTACTAGACATATTGATCTCCATGCCTTCCTCTATCTCCATGTTTCCATTTGCTATTGTTTTCTAATGACTGTGAAGCTTCTTGTAACTTTTCCTTTAATCAGGATGTTACATAGTTGATTTATCCCAATATTTGTTTTCTAAGGAAAAAAATTCACCTTCATTTTAACACATATTTTCACAGGGTATTGAATTCCAGGTCAATGCTTTGAAGATCTCAGTCCATTGCCTGATTGCTTCTATTATTTCTTTGTGGAGGTCTTCCTTTGAAGGCAATATTATGCCTTTTTTTCTAGTTTCTTTTATTTTATGTTTTCCTTGCTGCTTTCATGAACTCTTTGTCTTTGCTTTTGGAAGTTTTACTATGATATTTTTGTTTCTGTCTCCCACCTCCATTTTGCTTTGCTTTCAGTCCTTTTCATTTAGCATGCCTGATTATTTTTGCATTAGGCTTAGAAATTGTATGAAACACTGGAAGACAGTTTGAAACACTGGATGATTGTTTCTTTATCCAAAAATATTTGCTCCATAAAACTATTAAGAAGGGAGCAGATTGCCTTAAAACAAACTGCGATTGACCAGAATCAAAGCTGGCTTTAGTTGAGTGCTGGCCTATTTACTGTGCATTCTAAAACATATGCCTTCAGAGTTCCAACTGAAATTATGGTGTGTAATCCACAGCCCTACTCCAAGGTTGCCTTAAATTCCAATGTATGTCTTCTTATCAATCCTTTGCAATCATCAAAAATTATATAAAATTCTGGTAAGTTTCTTAGCTTCTCAGCTTCATGTGTCTATTCAGATTCTTAGATTCTCACCTTCTTCAGCAGACATCCTTAAATGGAAAAGTGGTACCAAGAATATACCTCATATCTCTGAGCTTTCCTTCTCTAGGAAAGTGGACTGTTAGTCCCCAGTGCTGTGGAAGCTGTCTCTTGACTTCAAAATGAGGTATCTAAATATTTTATGCTGTGTTTTTAATCTGTTCCCACTTAGAGATTTCTCCCATTGCTTCAGGTAGTATTCACTCTCCTTTAAATTTGACTGTGTGAAACAAAAAAATAAAAAAATGTAAAATCATAGCATAGAAATAAGGTCAGATAATAATAAGCATGTAGCTTCAACATTTTGGTGTAGTGTACATTATATGGTAGAATGGAATAGATGTTTTTCCACTGTAAAATTAGATTCATGATAAAATGTAGAACATCAGTTGTGTAGCTTTAAAAAAATGCAATTACAATTCTGAAGTATACAATAAATATTTAATGAATGCCTATTGAAATAATGATTTCTTATAAACCAAATGCATACTAGATCCACATCTGAGCAGTCTAATTTCAGTCATTTCTTTTCTGCCTACCCCTTAGTGCCAACACCTGCTTCACAAATAAGTGGCTTGGTCATAAAAGATAGATTAAATATGTAACTTGTGCAAAATAGGTGCCTAGTAATTGTTTCTTGAAATAAATCATTCGTGTTTTTTTGTTAAATTCAGTTCTTTCTACAGTAAGCTCCTTCTGCATTACCTCATGACTTACTCTTGAATCATTGATTTAAACTTACTTCCTTTCTCATAGTTTTCTCCTTAGAAAATACTTGATAAGCATTTATTAAAGGAATCAATGGAAAATTTAAGTGAAAAGAACAAGATTTTTTCCTATGGGTAGTGCACTAGTTCGGATACTTGGATGCAAGCAACAGAAATTGTTTTCCTGAAAATAAATTATGCTATTTGAATGATGCTGAGTATGAAAATATTCACAGAATAAAAATAAACTTTTGATTATAACAAATTGCAACAAAATCTAGTAAGAGAGTGTTGTGGAGATAGTATATCAGAATATGCATAACCACGTGTCCAGCTCTGTACTAAGGATATTCTTACCAAGATCAGGTTGAATGGGTAGTGCCAGTCTCTTCAAAAATTGTAGAGACTATTACCAAAAGAAAAGGAAACAATTGCTTGGCAGGCAAAAGCAGTGCAGTTAGGACTGAGATTCAAGAGTACAAGCTGTGCAATTACTTTCCCCAGCTACAAATTATAGCCTAAGAAAATAATGGATTTGTGATCTTTGGCAAGGTTTTAACCCTACAGATTCATAAAATGTCAATAATAATAATAAAAATAACTATTTTACAGGAATTCTGAGTAGTTTAAATAAATTGATATATATAATGCTTAGATCAGTGCTTGGCACATAACTACTCAACAAATTATAATTTATAACATTATTTATGCCTATTTCATTCTCTTGATTTTACATATATTTTCCCAATTTTCTCTTTATGACTGAAGTTCATTAAATTTAATACACCTTCTAGTAGCATCCAGGAGTACCCAATATTTAAAAATGTAGGTGCCATAATCTGATTAGGTTGCAATAGTATGTTTGCCACTTAATTGCTATGGAATGTTGGGCAAATCACAAACCTTCTGAGGCAACGTTTCATCTGTAACTGAAACTAATCCTTCTCAAAAAGGATTTTGAAAGGACTAAATAAGATAATATAAGTAAAGTCTCTGACATTCACAAATCCTTTAAAACATCTATTACATAATTTTTCTTATGAATAAAGAGTATAAAAAATCTTCACAAAATATACCTGTAATATATTAGAAGCCTGATAAGTGTGCAGAAAACTGTAAATAAGCATGGGAGTACATTCACGCTTCAAATTCAGGGTAGTTGGACACATTTCTTTATTTTCTTAACTTTATACTCCTTAAGCATATTCAGGTATAAAATCTCCACAGGTTTATTCTCTTTAAATCCAAATACATTTTTATATAATAGCCTATTGCTAAATTTTAGTCTAATAATAGACTTAAATGACTCACAATAAAGTTGAAGTGTTTTCCAAGTGTATGTGTGTTAGAGATTTGCATTGTAATTAATAAGATAAATAGATATGTTTATATCTTTAATCCTAGATTAATATTTAATCTAAAATGTATTAAAAACACAGTGGATCTGTTTTAGAGGTGATACAATATAGCTGGAATCCTGAAACCACAATTGATCAGGTATGTGACTATGGGCAAACTACTTAAAATTCTTCAAGCATCATTTAATTCACCTATAAAATGCAATGATAATGGAATTTACGGCATAGAATTTATAGGGAGAATTATGTGGGATAACATTTTTACATTTCATAATGCCTGGCATATGGTAACAGCATACTTAATTTACATCATGTTAAATATTTCCTTTAATATTTAATTCAATTATTATATATTCCAAATTAGTTATTTAATAATCTAAGATATAAATATAATTAAATTGTATTATTAATCGCCAGTATGGTAATTCACTGATGCTTGCAGTTGCTTTGTTCAGTAAGCGAACCCTTTATGCTGGTTTGAATCTGTGGTGGACCCCAGAAAAGCCATGTCCTTCAATCCTCATTCCATATTGCCAGGTGGGAGTATTTTGATTGTTCCCATGGAGATGTGTCCCACCCAATTGTGGGAAATAACTTTTGACTAGATGATTTCCCCATGAAGGTATATCTCCACCCATTGAAGGTGGAGTTGCTTACTGGAATTTTTAAAAGAGGAAACATTTTGGATAAGGTGAGAACTGAACTCTTGGATATAAAGAAAAAAAAAATTTATGTTCTGGAAAATTCTGGGCTTCCAGGAGGGGAGACCCCAGACAGTAGTGCCTCACATGAGGATTTGGCCAAATGTGGAACCAGTCAGCCATTTCAGAGAAAGCCAGGATTGGACATGGAGTTATCCAGGAAAGATTTGTGGAAACTCCTTATGTCTGATGGGCATGATCCAAGGCTACTGCATAGAAAGCCAACAAGAGTGTTGCAGGATCTGTATAAAGAGAACCACTGCCAGTTGGGACTGAGAGGGACAGAGAAGGGACACATTGGAGGTAGAACCAAGGAGGCTGGGGTCTGAAGTCAAGAAGCCTCCAGCCAGGAGAGCAGACCCACCGAAGCATGTGGAGAGGGTGAGTTTGACCCAAACGCAGAGGATGGGCCTTCCACCTCCTTGCAGTGGAAGAGTTATGCCACCTCAAGCCTTGGAGGAGGTGAAGCATATTCCTTGGGGGTTGGAAAGAGCCTGGCTGCCACCACATGGACGGATTGAGCATGTGCCTTGGAGATAGTAGGGAACCCAGGTGCAACCCCGATCCTCGGAGAGGGTGGAGCTGAGAAAAAGTGGTTTCCCCAATGTCCCCCAAGGCAGCATTCAGAGAGAGGCAAACCACTGCATAGACCTTTGGAAAGGGTGGGACTGCCACTTTCTAAACCCTGAAGATAAATGACTCTCAGACTATGAAATCTAATGGACTTTGCCCTGCAGGTTTTCAAAACCTGTGACCTCTGTGTTCCTTCCAATTCCTCCCTATAGAAATGGATATATGTACCCTATGAATGTCCCTCTTTTGTATGTTGGTAGTAAATAACTTGTTCTGAGTTTTACAGGTCCAGAGCCAGAGGAGAATTTTGCCTTAGGGCAGACCATGCCTGTAACTGATTTTGATGAGATTTTATATTGTTTCTAACTTTGTATTTTAATTGAAATGGTTTAAGGATTTCTGATATTGTTTATGGAATGAATGTGTTATGCATTTGGAAAGAACATGTCTTTTGGGGGTTCAAATGGTGGAATGTGCCAGTTTAAATCTGTGGTGGACCCCAGAAAAGCCATGTCCTTTCATCTTCATTCAATATTGCTGGGTGGGAGCATTTTGATTGTTCCCATGGAGATGTGACCTACTGAATTGTAGATGGTAACTTTTGATTAGATGATTTCCATGGAGGTGTATCTCTACCCATTGAAGGTGGAATCCTTTAAAAGAGGAAATATTTTGAAGAGATTCCCTTTTGTAGAACCACAAGAAAGCCAGCAGACGTTGCCATGTTCGCAGTGTGCCCTTCCAACTGAGAGAGAAACATTGAACATCATCGTCCTTCTTGAACCAAGGTATCTTTCCATGGATGACTTAAATTGGACAATTCTATAGACTTGCTTTAATTGGGACATTTTCTCAGCCTTAGAACTGTAAACTAGCAACTTATTAAATTCCCCTTTTTAAGAGTCATTCTGTTTCTGGTATATTGCATTCAAGCAGCTAGCAAACTAGAACACCCTTTCTACTCTATTCTAATGGAAGCTGCAGCCCAATAAATATATGTTTACATTATAAATCTCAAGCTCCAAATATTAGCACAGATCTAATTTCAGATAAAGTTGGAATTCTGCAGCATGGGCCCATCAAGCAGAGATATTTTATTCTCTAATAAATGTATATAAATTTCACATATGCAATCTTGCTTTCCTCATATCTCAGATGGATAATGTTAGTAGATGCTTACTATTGTTACTCTTGCAAATGTTTACATTTAAGTGGAAATTTAATGGATGGGTGGCTCTACTGCAGCAATTTGACTTGAATTAGATAGACATGAATTAACTGTTAAAGATCAAGAGTAGTTGCTTGTATGCTGTTCAATGCACAGGAAAAAAAAGACATCTGATTTAAGTAAAACACTAGCATTTGAAAAAAAAAACTAGCATTTGAACTTACAATGAAGGTTCTAAATGTCAGTAACTCATTGAATCAGGTGAACCATTTTATACTTGACAACTTTAAAGCATGTTAAACCACAGGAAATTGAAACATTAAACTTTCTGGTACTTAAAAGCTCTGATGGCCCTAGCAAATCACCATAGGATTTTTCAGATGACACATTACAGCTCATAGCCCATATACCTGAAAGTTGAAGAAGCTGAGGATTTAGTTGTTGCTGCTTTTGTTTTAATGCTCAGTGTTCTGTTTTGTTTTTTTTTTCAGCCATTTGTACTTGCACACGGAAGCATATGTCTCTAAAATGTGCTTACTCTCACAGAGAGAGAATTTAAGAAATTAATACATTAGAATCCAAACTATTAAAAATAATGCAGAAGAAAATATCTGTTTCTACTATTTTAGATAGACCTAATATAAAGTCTGGCATCTTGTCTGCTACAAGCTGAGTCAAGTACAATTCAATAATGGAAAAAAAATGAATGCATTTCTTAAAAAGAGTTTTGCATATCTGTAATTATTATAGATAATAAATGTTATGAATTGAAGAGTCCCTAAAAAAGATGCTTTATGCATCATTTTCCTATTCATTTATTTGAATATTCATTTATCTGAAGGCATTATTATTATTATCATGATTTATCAACATACCATCATATAAAAGATTTTAAAAATATTTTAATAAAAATTGTAAAACCTCATGTCATTAATTACAAAGAAGAAAGATCATATAGTTCATCTCATGATCCAATTTACAAAATTTCAGCAAGCATGATTAGATTTGTATGCAAATTATATCTAAAATTTGAAGACCCTTTTCAATTCAAACTGTGTTAGGTAGATAAGAATTAACTGCTAAAGATCAAGGTTGTGTGATGCAGCCCTTTAAACTATTTTTAAGAGCCTTTTTCTCCATTCATTCTATTGTTTCTTACTTTCAAATAAGACACTGGGGATTAATGACTAAAGCTTTATTGATTTATTTTTGTTTTACTTAGCCCTGATTAAACCCCTAGATAAACACGGTCATCAAATAAATCATTTTATTCAGTCAGCTTACAGTCTTAGAACACTGATAATATTGGATAATAGGCATGCATTCTATTTTTCTGGGATTTAATCTACAATTTAGCAAAGCAAAGTAGAGAGAAGCTTCTTTCAGGAAATGCTTGGAATAGTGAAGGGAAAAGGCAACAATTTAATATTAGGAAATATTTTTTCATGACTGAAAGGGCATTAAAAACTTGTAGTTTCAAAGGACGTTGTGCGTAGGGTGGTGGGAAAGTACGTACTTCATTTTAAGACTATTATTTGCCACATATTCATATGTTATGACAGGGATTTTAGACTATTTTTATTACTCACACTTTTAAAACCAAAAATGTTACACATATTTTCATAAGGCAGAATGGTAAATATCTGCAATGTGCCTTTGAATATTAATTTTTAGGCTTAGTCATTTAAATAAATAAGAGAAGAGAATATTTAGAAGTATTGGGTAATACTTTGTGCAAAAGAAAATACTAAAATATTTTGAAGCTATCAGAGCAAAGTACCATTACTAAAATAAGAATAAAGCAGAATGTCCTTATAAACATTTATCAGGCAATCAATAAAATATTTACTTAATGAATACAGTTTTGTGCCCATGAATATGAAATCTCTCAATTTTGCAAATAATAACATTGTGAAACATCTTAAAGCCAGTCAAGGTACTTTCTAAAAAATGTACTTCTGTGTACTTTTGATCACTAACAAATATTTTGCAACCCCTGAAAGTCTAATCTAATGTTTCTTTGATATAAATATTGTTATCACAATAAATGGGAAGGTTCACTTTAAGGAATGGGACATTTATAGAACAGAACATAATCTAGTCCATGAAAGCAAAAGCTCTATTGTTATAAAAGATTCATCCCATCATCTGAACTGAACCTCACAATCCTTGGATTAGAAGTCCTTGAGGGTCCATGCTGGAAAACAAAGTTTAACTAGCTCTGGGAGCTGAGGCTACCTGGGAATTTTGGAAGAATCTGAATAACTGTCAAAGAGGAGGAAAAATACTTCAGAGAAAAATTATGTCAACTCTCAAAGATTTGGAGAAGAGCAAGATCTGCTTGACCAAATATAAAAAAAAATACAGTCTACATTTAAAGAAACAATCCAAATTTACCAGGTCTACAAGAAGTCTATTCATGGTGAGGAAAACAATAATTTCTCACGTGATTTTCATAACTGCATAGGTCGGTTACATATCGCCAGACATCAGCGTTTCGAAACTAAGTAAAATTTGCTTAGGAAGTCTAACTTAAATGGAAGCCTCCAAGTTGCATCAATTGAGACCTTGCATTTTCTCTGTATCAAAGTGCAAAATACTGTTTCCTGACTACTATATTATGAGCACATTCACCCATTCATAATGGCAGAGAGCAACTTTTCTGCTTTGCTTCTTACACAGTTCTCCTTTCCCTTGACCTCTCAGGAGCCTTCCCAGAAGATGACCATCATCTTTGTCTTCAACCACTTGTTCTCAACATTTCTATGACAATCTGCTCTTCCCTTTGCCTCTTAACCCTTGTGAAGGTTTGGAGCTGTATTAAACCCAGAAAAAACATGTGCTTAAACTTAATCCATTCCTGTGGGTGTGAACTTATAGACAGTAGGACTTTTTCATGAGGTTACTTCACTTAATGTGTGGCCCATTTCAATCAGGATAGATCTGAATCCTATTACTAGAGTCCTTTATAGCAGAATGAAATTCAGATACAGGAGAAGGAGGCAACAAGAAGCACAATCTGACGGTCAATGCAACCCAGAAGAAAAGGGAGAGGCCAAGAGATGCTGCCATTTGCATCGCCATATGACTGAGCAGCCGAGGACCAAGGATCACTGGCAGCCAGCCCAGACTGCTACTGTTTGGGAAGAGAGCATCTCCTTGATTATGCTTTGATTTGGATTTTTCCTCAAAACTATGAGACTAATAAATTCTTATTGGTTAAGTCAGCCAATTACATGATATTTTTATGAGCAGCCTATGAAACTAAAACACCTCTCCAGGCACATTTTTCTTTTACTTCTGTCTTTACATGACCCATGAATGTGTTTTTACTTGCTTTGTTTTAGTTCTTGTTTTATTTTTTTTATTTTTTTTTTTGTTTGTTTTTAGGCTTCATCTGAACCCCATTTATTTCTACTTCTGACATCTCTTCCTGGATCATTTCATCCAGTCCAAGTTATTTAATTCTGTGTATCATTCCAAATATATCTGTCTAATCCCAATAATCATTTTTATACATCCAATGTCAATGCTAACTTCTACTTTTGCAAGCCTGTCAAGGATTTGTAAATTCTTTAGACATGCCCTGTATACAATTAATAAGAAATATTTTTGGTTTTTGGCTTTAATTTCTTTACTCTCAGATCTCTTTTGCACTCATTCTTCCCTATATCAGTCATTTTTCTCAAACCATGACATCTTCATATATTAGCACCTATTTGCCACAAATGTCACTAAGTGCCATTCATTCCACCTCCCCAAACATATTTCAAGTATACATTTATCTCTCTGTCCACAGTATCAAGATGAAAAACACCAATTGCTATTGACTGAATAATTGCAGTATCTCCTGAATTATTCTCCCTGATTCTATACTTGCCCACTTAAATCTATTTGGCAGACAGCATTCTGAGCATTCTTTTAATAACCCTGTCCTATATATTGCTTGTTTTCTTAAAACCTTGAAGATCTCCTCTGGGTGGGAATAAGTATAAAATTCAAACTCTTTAACAGGGCTGCAGGTTTTTCCACAAATGTCTTCCTGCCCACCCCCCATCCCCACCTTGAACCACATTTCATGTCACTACAGCTCTTGCTCATTGTCTTCTTTTGTCTTGGCTGACCTTATGCAATGCCTTTAGACTCTCCCACTCTGACCATGCTCACTGCCTCCTGACTAACTTTTAACCTTCAAAACATAGCTTAAATAATGCTTCTCTGAGAAGTTTCCCTGGCCATTGATTTTAGGCTCTTGAACCAACTCCCATTTTTAAGAGGTTTATTTCAATATATTAAGTTTTGCTTTCTTACACTTGCTTGAATTGTTATCTCTTTCTGTCATTAGATTATAAACTCTGTGTTTTTTACCCCAGTAAAGACCATGTTGTAGCATCTTGTTCAGTCTTTATATCCTATCCAGTGATATAGAATCTACCCAATGTGAAATGAGTTACTATAATGGTGTGTCATGGGAACGCAAGGTCAGAGCTCAACAGAATTTTTCATCAAATGATCGCTATATTACTATTACAGAATAGAAGGGACTCCAGAAAGGGAGTAATCTCCTTGTCACTTACATAGTACAAAGATTCTAAAAGAGCAGGGGAAGAAGTCTCAGGATTACTGGTCTCCCAGGGTGGCCCAAAACTGTTCCAGGTGAAGTTGATAGATGGCAGCTCTACTTGCCTCTCTTTGTGCCAGGGAAGAGACCAATTTATACTGTTTGAGTATATTTTTATCTACCCCAGGGGGAGAGGGCCCTGCCACTGCAAGCATTTGTGACCACCTGTTTCTGGTTTCTGTGTTTAAGGTCTGACGAGGCCTCTTCATTAGACTTACCACCATCCCACCCCAAGTTGTCAATGGGACACAATAGAAAAGGAGGCTGAGGTAGAACCTGACTGCTTTTGGTGTGTTTGTGACCACCCCAGAAAAGGTAGGTGTAGGTGAGGTCTCGGTGATGGCTGCTTCACAGGTGTTCTTCACTTCTCTAAACCCATTCTATATTAGTACTATTTTGGTAAAATAAATTGAGGAAAGAGAATAGAATGAAACCCACAGTATTTACCAGAACTTTCTAGTTAGAGGATATGCAAAGCTTTCTAAGAGAACATTCCATTTGAAAGATGAAACTAATTATAACAATATGCGATAAAATATCTAAAATTTGCTAGAACCAATTTTTGATTTTGAAAATTCCTAATTAAATTAGCAAAAAGTGCTTTCTACTTATTTAAAAAAATTTATAAGGTAGTTATGCATTCAGAAAAGTGTACATTTAAGTATATGGTTCAATATTTAACCATGCTTATGTGTCCTTGGCATAATGAGGGAAATATGCCATCCTCAATAAGTAGATGGTCATCTGTGGAAGAATTACAAAATATAGTGAGAGAATTAGGAACGAAGCCTGCCACACATGCTGGACACTTGTGGACCTGGGGATGAGATGTTCATGGCCAGTAGGAAGGATAAAATCCTTCAAACTGTACCTCCAGCCTTGTATGGGACATTAGTAACTATTCCAAGCCCACTAGCTAGCCGGGCCATTCACGGGGTAGCATAGGCAATAGCACACGTGGGTGAGAAAGAAAGAATAAAAGAAAGTAAGGAAAGTAACCAAAGAGACCTCAGCAGGGAAGAGGCAGAAGGGACCTGTATGTGTAACCCATAAATAATTGTGGGCTGGTTTAATTGCCACAGGCACCCCAGACTCCTATAATGCTATATTAGGAGTCTGGGAAAAGTTGTATAAAGAGAAAAAATATCAACCTGTATCTACATCTAAATCTATGCCACTAGTTGTCATACCCACAACAACCCCAGAAGAATGTAAGTCTGGGATAAGAGAGTGGATACCCTCTACCCTTGAAAATCAGGTTTGTGGCCATGGTTGCCTGCAATTATGGGTGACAGATAACATAGAGCTAATTATCCCCCAGTCACCAATAAACCATTTTGCACATTGTAACTCTTATTGATATTGGAACAGAATGTGTACTCATCTATGGGACTCCCCAGAGATTAATGGGTTCCTAAAGGAGATAGATGGGTATGGTAGAAAAGATATATAAGTATTGTTAATGGCCCTAACATTGCAAATCACTTCCCTCACCCCCCAAAAGTATATTGTGTATATTTCTCCCATCCTCCATCATATATTAGGGCTGGATGTATTACAACATCTAGCTTTCACCACAACCCCTGGTGAATTTCATCATTTAATCTGCATGGTGAAATCAATTAATGGGATGCTGCTCATTGGCCACCAGTGTACCTGCCTCCACATGGGGGGGGGGGCATTCCTACCAAATAACATCACCTCCCAGGTGGATATACTGAAATCGGTGATACATGAAAACTGGCCAGAACTGGGATCATATGGCCAGGAGAGAGTCCAATCAATTGTCCTGTATGGCCAATGAAAAAGCATGATGGAAGTTGGAGGATAACAGCTGATTATGAAAAATTAAATAAGGTTGTTATGTTTATTCAAATCCTGGTGCCAGATATTGTGGTACTTTTTGATAATTTATCAACCCAGTTAGGAGAGTTTCATTGTGTATTAGACTTAGCTAATGCCTTTTTTCAGTATACCACTAGCTGAAGATAGCAAGATCAATTTGTACTCAGGTGGGTAGGGCGGCAGTGGACGTTCCAGGGGTTACCACAAGGATACCTACAGAGCTCCATCATCTGTCACAGAACGGTGACAGCTGATGCAGCAAGATGGAAGAAGCCACCAAATATTGCTGTTCCACTATATTGATGATTTCATGCTTACTTCTGATAGTATCGTATTTCTAGTATTGGCAGTCCTGACATTACAGCACCTTTGAACAAACTAAGGATGGGCCATGGTGATGCCAAGATCCAGGGCTCCGAACAGTCTGTAAAATTCCTGTGGGGGGTGTGGCCAGGAATCATAAAGGTCATTCCAGCAGCAGTCAAGTACAGACGTGTTCAACTCCCTGCACGGTAAAGGAACTGCAAGCCTTTATAGTCTTATTTGATTACTGGAGATCCTTTATACCCCAACTAACTCAAATATTTTGACCATTGTATAGATTGATGAAAAGGGGGGCTCACTAGTATTTGGAGATTGAGGCTGAGAAAGCAATACAACAAGCAAAACTAACGGTGAAACAGATTGAGTCTTTGGGTACTTTAATAGCAGAGTGAGCATGCAAACTGGATTTTGGCAGCTACCCAGAAGGGTTCAGGGAGGTTCTGGGCAAAAACAAAATTTGAAGCAAGTATCACTTAAGTTCTGGTACAAGCTATGTAAAGGAATAGGAAAATGATATATTCTTATTAAAAAACAACTCTTAGCAGTATACCTTGTTCTTATGCAAACTGAGCCTATAATAATGACTTTGCCAATAACTGCAAATGTCATTGCCAATAAGTGGATAGGTCAAATATACTTGTATTTGGTCTTAAAGTGCTTGTGCATTGGCTAGCACACTGCAAAAGCAGCATGCTTATTTGCACAATGGTGTTCTCTCCATACGGGCTGATTATCTGAGGAGTTACATATATCATTGGGGCCAATTACATATGTAGAGAATCTTAACTCCCCTACACTGGATGGCTCATTCACAACAAGAGAAATGGACCATAGCCAGTTAAGACATAAAGGTTAATGCCCTGTGGGATGATTTCTGGGTTAAAGCATAGAATCTGGATGCCAGAATAGCAATCTGGCACATTCCAGCCCTTCATATCATGCATGCCTCCAGGAAATTTGGAAGATGTCACTTTAGCTAAAATTAAATGAGTTCATGAAAGACATGGCCAAGCAGATTGGCTACACCTGAAGACAGGACACAAGGATCTTAGTACTGTGTAAGAATTATGTCAAAGCTTTTATCTCTCTTTGATATATAGTGGTGGGCTTATGGCCTGTGAGTCTTGTCCAACATCGACTCATCAGAGACACTTCTTATCCCATAATATGGGGCAAATACCATGGGGAAGACAGGCTGGGCGATGCTCAAATATATGCTATATAGGACTCCTTCCTCTGTCAGATCGATACAAATGCCCACTAACTTGTGTAGATATTGCTTCAGGCATTCTGCATTTTTTAGGAGATTGATAAGCAAATAAAGCTTTAACAATGTGAGGACACGAGAAACATTCCTGTATGTATAGGTATCCACAACACATTGACAATGACCAATGCACCCATTTTACAGGTCACCAAATCCAGAATTAAGTACAAGAAATAGAAATTGCCTGGCTTTTTCATCTGCCACAGCACTCCCAGACCACTGGCCTGATAGAAAGGAGGAATGACATTTTAAAACAACAGCTAAGACAGTTATCTCTGAACCAGTTGTTGCATGTGTGGGGACCTTTTTTACAGGGAGCAATTAGGCTAATAAAGTATTCTGATACCTGGACAAACATCCACATGCAAATGTGTCAGGAGCCTGATGTCCACTGCATCAACAATAAGAATAGAAGTAACAGTGAAACAAAGTACTGCTCCAATTAAACCAGAACAGGGACTTGAATAGAGATTGCCAGAGGGCACACCCTAAGGCACCCACCAAATCTGGAAAATGCCACCAAGTGAATAGGTATTCTTATTCCTCAGGGACAGGGAAAGGAATTAGCAATACCTCTGATTCCTATTTTATATGTTGAAATTTCCAGTTGCTCTAGTTTACAGACAGCCCCCTCTAGGAGCTGGGGCAGAATTTGCACACCTTCTATGGCTTAATACACAGGCTCCTTTACCTAATGTCCTACTTGATGCCATAGAACCCTTGGGAGCTAAAGTTTGGTATACCTCCTAGGGGAAGAAACAAATGTTGCAGACTATCTTGTCAGGAGATGAATCTGTGACTTGCATGTTACTGAATGGGCATGCCTTCTCCGTGTTAGTTCTTACTAAACATCTTGTATTTTGTTCCTAGGTTAATTTTTCTAACCTTTACAGCAGAAGGAAATGAATTTCTGAAATGGGCAACATAAGTGACCGCAATTTATAACCAGACTGACTGCTGTGGTTTAGATGGACAGGTGCTGACTTCTACCAGCAATGGAATGCCTTGGCCAGTGTTGCCTTGTAACCTAGCAGAGTGGGGTTTGGGTTTCTGCTTTATGAATCTTCCTCTTGACAATAGCAGATAGAGGCATTAGTATAAGAATCTAATGTTATTGTAGATTCTGCCTCCAGATGTATTCTTCAATTTCTGCTTAGTGATATTCATGGAGCAGGGGCCTGTGGAATATAAGAATGGGCTTTCTGAGAGGTGGAATGTGAGGCCATCAACCAGAACAGCCATAAGTTCCTAGATAAGACATCCACCCCCTTTAAATGCATCTTGAAGTACACATGCATATTCTTAAGCATGATAGCTATCTATACTAGAACCACTCCTGCTATGTATCAGTAAGTTTAATATCAACATATTTCCAGTATTACCACTCCTGAGTTGGTTCTGTGCCTCTCTTGTTCTTACTCCGTATCACCCTGTAACTCCCTGGGTGGCACAGAGTGCTGCTCTGAATAGCCTGTGGCTTCCCGGGACCAGGTTCCCAGTCTGTAAGTTCTTTAATAAACAGTTATTATTTTGCTATATGGAGTGGCCTGCACATTTTTTGGTCTTAAGTGCCTATTGAACTATGGCTGAACCTATTTTGTAAGTTCACAGTCAGACAGGTATTTTCCAATTTGGGAGCTACTCGGAATTTTACTGCAACATCTTATAATAAACATGTTTTTTTCGTACCTCCCTGTGGAAATTCTGTTTCCTATATTCAGCCATAGAGATACTGATAACGAGCTGTCCGCTGTGGTTTTATCACTCCACAAATCCCCCAGCAAGGCATGAGAGTTCTAGCTGTCCCTCACCATGTTCAGTGTTGCTTTCCTTTTTCATTTTTGCCATTCTGTACAGGGTTTATGGTGCATCATTATGTCTCAATCTGCATTTTCTTCATAATTATGCTAATTCTTATGTCTTCTGTTCTTGTCCACATTGGATTTTCTGTCTTTTTTCTATATTGATTGGTTGAAATCATTTTTATAGTCTTTTTGTTAGAAAGTCTATTGTCTCCAATAGCATGCCTTTCCTTTCAGTCTATGATGAATAGAATTTATTATCTTTAATACAGTTCAACTCATTAATTATTTTTCTCTTCAGGCTAGCAGTTGTTGTCTTTTCTTTTTTTTTGGCATTTTTTTTCTGTTTCAAAAATGTCTGCCTGTTCCAAGTTCACAAAAATATTCTCTGTTCCTCCATGTTGTCATTGTTTACTTTTCACATGTCGACCTGTGATCCATTAATTAATTTATGGGTATGGTGGAAGTAGGGGACAAGATAGATTTTTTTTACTTCTTCCAGCAGAATATTCACTGACTTAGAACCATATTGAAAATACCATTCTTTATTCCCAGCATTGTATTATCTCTTTTGTCATTAATGGGGGCACAACACACGTATCCCTCATCTTTAGACTTGGGGAGTGTTGTTTAAGAACTCCAACTTGACTTTGCCATACACACAGTGGTCTGGTAGAAGATCAGTTTCAGAAAACACAACAGGAGAGCACAGTACCCACAATGTACACAGCAATACAGTAATTGGAGTGGAATGGACAGAACAGTCCAGTGATACATATTTTAAAACATAATAGCAATCTGTTTTCAGAACTGATTATAAATAAGCCATGAACAAGAAATGTAATAAAAAATTCAACAGTGACAGACTTTAAGATTGGTAAAGCAAAACAAAGTTGTTACCTAAAAAAATTAACGAACATGATGCTACAACTTTTTATCTATATTGTACTTAGATTTCTGGTGAGCAGTATATGGAAATAGTCCAGTCATATTTTGAAGAAAAATGAAGAATGCCTTTAACTCAAATGAGATATCACTTGCATAGAGACGATTATTGACATTTTACAAGTGGGAGAAACTCAACTTTCTCCCTACAAATTATCATTTATTTTTGCTATTTCCTCCCTTTCTGAAAAAAAATATAATTTCTTAGGGAAATATAGTTTTGTAAGGAAATTAGGGAATATATACAGTAAAACAAGAATATTAACATATCCACCTCCTCGTGGTCATCCATTCTTCACAAATACTAATTAATATAGTAAAGGTTTGTGAGCATGAGGATGGTTATAGATTTACCATGAATCAAAAATCAATTAGGAATGATTTTATTTTCCAGTTCACATTTGCCACATAGAACATTACATGCAAATTATTATGCATGCTTATGAAAATGAAGAATTCTACTTACAAATCTACCAAGAATTAAATTTCATGTCTATTTCTATTTATTAAAACTTTAATAGTGAGAAACATCACTACCAATTAGAATGAAAAGTATTTTATTTGCTATCCTTTGTAGAATAAATTGTACTGAAAATGTTCCTATTGCTTGATCAACTTGTGGTACATGGGATTGATTTATGCATAATTAAAGCAGGCAGCTCCTCTATTAATGTGATTTGAGAGACTCTAAGAAAGTCTCCCTTGAATAAATCAATTCCCAGTTGGATCTCTTTAAATTTCCACCATTAGTGATTTTCCCTTTGGGCTTTTTATAGGAGATGTACGTACAGAATTAAGCATTTCATTACTTTGAATGGGTAGCATATTATCTAGCTAATGAATTAACAGAGAACAATTGGTTGCATTTACTACCACTATTCATTTGCACATTAGATAGGTGGATTCTGAAGGGAGTAGAAATGCAGAAAAATGCAGATCAGCAACTGAAAACAGTGGGAAAATCAGAGAACAAAAGGCAGAATTCTCCATGAAAATGTGAGTATGTTCATGGATGTGTACTAACACGAGGGTTCATGCATGTCTACAAAAATGCATGCTTACACACATATATATTTATTTATAGTAGACCATCGATTTTTATGTACTCTACTATAATAAAATTTTATTTCTTCTCTCAGCATAATAAAAACATATTTCATGAAGCAGGCCATGGGTTCTTAGCAGGTAGAGTTCTTGCCTGCCATGCTGGAGACCTGGGTTCGATTCCTGGTGCCTGCCCATGCCAAAAAAAAAACAAAACAAAAACCTATTTTTTGACATTAGCACTTATCTGAAACATTGCAACTTCTCCTTACTTATAAATTAAGTACAAGTTTTAAGTAGTTGAAACTTTTATACTACACTATAATCTAAAAGATAAATAGTTTTATAACTGCTTAACCAGTAAACAATTACATAAGGAACTTTTCTTTTATAAAATTTTTCTTGATTAACTCTATTATGTTTGTTTTATTATACTATATTTCTTCAAATTCAGTGGAGCTTTTCACCTTTGGTTGTATGCACCTCAGAATATTTGTTGAATAATTCATTGTTTAATAATGTTTTTTGAAAGAAGAATAAAGAGCAATTCATCTTTTAGATGTTTAAAACTATTACTTAAAAGAGTATTATACTGGAGACCTAGGTTCGATTCTCAGAGCCTGCCCATGCAAAACAAACAAACAAACAAAGAATATCATAATATACTTCAAAATTTTATATCTAACAGAAAATACTCCATTTTACAAAATGTAAACAGATTTCAACTTTTTGTAAATTCTAGTCTGGTTATGCTAAGAAAATAAAAGACTCATTTGCTTGAGCTATGTTTTTCTCCTGGGCCAATGGCCATTTATTGTCATTTCTTTTTGCTATTTCCTCCATTTCTGACAAAATTTAAAATTTTGTAGGACTAGTTTTGAAGCTTGGCGTCTAGTGTTTCATTGATACTTTCTCCCTACAAGGTTTCATAAGAGCAAATGTTCTTAAATAGATCTCTATTGGCCATAGTTCCCAAATTTATTTGTCAAGCCTTGATTTCCCACTTAAGCTATATATAAACTTTTATATTCTCATCCATGTGAAATCTCCACTTAGAATCAAATTCGAACACCTTGATAAAGATCTGTCCATTTTTTCCACACATTTATCCTCACAGTTCTTTTCCCAACCTTCCCTCTCATAATAATTGGTCATATTGTCATCCTGGGTGTCAAGCTAAAAACCTAGCAGTCACTTTAATACCTCTCTTGCAGTTTTCCCATATGTAGAGACAATCAACAAATACTCTTGGAAACATCTCAACTGACAATGTCTTATCATTTCCTCTGTACCTTCTATAATCCAAAACATCATATATGCAATTTGCACTATTGCAGTGGCTTTTTCCCTGTTGTCTCTGTTTCACCTCTTTGTATGTAGTCACATGAAGCGAGGGAAAAATATTAATTTGGCTGTGTGGCTCAATAACAGGAAAGGAATACCTTGATACTTCAGGGTAGAGAAACCACAACCAACTTGATACCTTGGTGATTTATTTGTGTATATTTTGCTTGTTTAAATTCTAAGGCAAATATATATAAAAACTTAAGCTGAGAAAACCTAGTAGCATTGAGAGCAATGGTTGAAAAGCAGAATTACAAAGACTTTGGCAACTTTGGAGAGTTTAGAAACAGGGGATGTATTGAAAAATAAATTTACCATCTTGAAAACAGATGAACTAGGAAGCAGAGACAATCTAGATATAAAGGATTTAAAAAGGAGCTATATTTTTATCTGCAACAAGGAAAAAAAAATAAACCAAGGAGTTCTCTGAGTGATGAAGTTAGATAATATCTAAATCCTCTGATAGTAACTACAAATTGTGTTGTCACCATACCCCTTGATAATATCCCTGGATGGATTATGTCCAGTATATCCTGCAAATTAAACAAAATGGCTAATGGAAAAGAAGCTAAGACTGTGCATTTTCTCATAGAAGTTAAACAACCAAAATTGAAAAATATTAAAAGAGAAAGAGACAAAGACAGAGGCAAGAGAAAGCATAGTCTTCAAAAGAATTGTGCATTTTAAGTGTAGCTATTGACATATGAAGTTAAGTTTTTGAGTCAGCTGAACTGTCAAAGAAACAATCCTGGATAAAAGAAAGTTTAGAACTATGGAGAAGTACCTAACTTTGCCTGACCCATACCCCTTTGCTATTGCTATTTTAATACACATTGGCTAATCTCTTAACCACAAGGACCCTACTTGAGAAATTTCTCTGATCCAGCAAACCAACTTGGCCCCTGTTGTGGTTTGAAGTTATTATGTGCTCCAGAAAAGGCCATGTTCTTTTAATCCATCCCTATGGCTGTAGATCTCTTCTGGGTGGCATCTTTTGATAAGATTGTATCAATTGAGATGACCCATCTCATTTAGGGTGGGTCTTGATTCTCTTACTGGAGTCCTATATAAGAGAGTCAGGTACATAGAGATAAAACCCAGAGAGCTTAGAGAAGCTGATAGATAGGCCATATCCACAGAACCTGAGAGAGGAAACCATTAAAGTCAGAAGTTAAAGCCATGAAATCTAGGAGAGAAGCACCAGCAAACACCACCCAAGTATCTTCCCATGTGACAAAGGAGTCCTAGATCCCAGCAGCCTTTATTCAGAGAAGGTATCATCCTGTTGGTGCCTTAATTTGGACATTTTATGGCCTTAGAACTCTGAATTTGTAAACTAATAAATCCCCATTGTAAAAGCCAACCCATTTCTGGTATATTGCATTTTGGTAGTTTTAGCAAACTGAAACAGCTCCTTTGTGATTTAGAACAGAGGTGCTGAGTATTAATCTAATTTGAGAGCCACCCAAATGCTTCGATTGACAGAGTTTTATGCGCAGATGCCCAAACTCTCTTGCTCACACGAGTCATCTAAGGAGCATGTTTTACACCATTTCTCATGGTTCCCAAATGAAATTAAGTTCTAATTGCCCACAGTGATAAGATTCTCCATAATGCAAATTTCATTGACTCATTCACTTCCGGATCTCACTTCCCATTCCCCTGTACATGATTCCTTGGATCATCTTTCTAATACACTGTGTTCACTTCAGTATTTTGTCAGGGTCTTCTTCTAGGAGAACTAAAGTATGGCAATTGGTAGAGTAAGTCATCTTTGTAGAAAACAGAAGGTCATTGTGGAATTTGGGAATCAAATATTATCCAGCTGAATCACAACAAGGTCTACATTGATGGTGATATGTGAAACAGCAAGTTTCATAGCATGACCATTACTAAAATTCTCCCATGTGGTTAATATAAGACTCATGTGTGACAAAGTAGGTTGTGAATCACCCAGATAAAGGTGCACGCGTTCATCTAATATGCCAAGTATTTCAGAAAATGGGGGCTATATTGGTAACAAGAACCTATTAATTTTTATTGAATTCCAAAATTACTTATTAACAAAAATGGAGCAATATTGAGACACTAATGACAATATCTGCTTCCACAGAATATTTACTTTTGTCCTTTATTCTGCCAGGAAGCCTAGGCTAAAACTGGAAACTAGGCTAAAACTATGTATGTCATGTTCACCTTATCAGCAACGGATAAAATTCAAATATGGAATTCAGTTTTTATTTGAACTTTTATTTCTAATTTGCTGGGATACCTCCCTCCAATTTGTGATTTGTTTACTCAAGCACATACTTCTTGGTGAATACTGAATTTTACCTTTGATTTTCCTAATCTTACACAACCTCTGAGAGCTCTGCTTAGCTTCTCAACCACCAGGACTCCCTGTTAGATGGTGAATTCCTCAAGGAGAACAGCCACAATAGAGATCAAATTTAACTTTTGCCACTTCCTTTCTGTTATGAGCTTTTGACTCCTCAAATCTTCATAAACTTAGAAACTCTCTGATGAGATTTTGTATATTTCTAAAGATTTAGTTATTCCTGCTATAATAGTTAATGTAATACAAACTAGTGTTTTATAGTTGAGAGAAAAAATAAAGATACATACATTTACACATATGTACATTTTATCAGTTAATATACACATTACTTATCTAAAGGGATATATTATACATTGCATTTTTCCTCTGGAACTGGATAATTACTTGCACAAATTAGGAAATTGCATTACCTTATGATGGTTTATAAATAAAAAACTGCTTAACTTAGCATTTCTTTCTAGAAATATATGCAAGTATACTTTAGTAACAAAGTATATAAGCTCTTTAGTCATACTTCCTGTTTTCAAATCCAAGCTTGAAATTTTTCTAGCTCTATTACCCTGAACCAATAAATAAGCCATCCGTTAAATCTGGGTTCTCATTTGTAAAATGTGCTTAATGAAAGTCCTAATTACTTGATGGGACTTGCATATGAATGAAATAATTTAACACAGGAATGGTGCTTCAAACGTTATGTGGCACATGGTAAAACTTGATAATTACAAGCTGTTAGTAATTGCCTATTATATTACCTACTATAAGTACAGAATTTGTCTTAGACATAATATCTTTGTACATATTATGTATATTCGATGGATAAATGGATATTGATACCTTCATCTAATCCATTGTTTATAAGATCAATTAATTCCTATTCTATATTGATCAATTTCCACTTTTTGCTAGACCATTTCAGGTATTTCAAAGACAGAATTAGCAATGATGCATTAACTAATACATATAAATTTTTAAAAATTTATCAAATTGGAAAATGATGGATGGGTGCAATTCTTACCAAATAGAGTATATTATCTTTTTCTGAATAATTCCCTAACTGATGTCAATAACCATAAACTATTGATACAAATGTAGATTTAGATAATAAACCATAAAAGAAAATCTTTCTTTACATGCTCTACAATTCTGGTAATGAGTTCTACAATTTCATGTCACTTGGGTTTGGAGTGACCCCTCCACATTGCTGCTGAAAGAGTTTCTTTGCAAAAAGAAAGGGGTGTCAACAGTGATCAAACTTCTTAGAAAAACCAAGAACTATACAGACAACTTTTCCCCTTAATTGTATGTTTACTGGAATTGTCCATATTTTTTGACACAACTTAAAACATGCTACAAAAATGACTTGGCCTTCATAAAGGACAGCCCTTCTCAAATGATCTTGCTCTGCAGTTGACAATGGTGATTTTTTTTCCATTTTTTCATTAATATAAGAACTAGGAAGATTCTGACACAATTATATCATTAGGTTATCATAGTTACAATTCAAGTTATCTTATGATATTATAAGCCTGGCAATGGCATTCAAGAGCTGGTTTTTCATTAAGAAAAAATCTTGCACCCATATTATAATTCTAAAAGAAGTTGAGTCTTAATGTTATGTTTGAACTCAACGAAATAAATTGTCAAAAGTCACTAAAACATCTATATACTGTCATATTCTCTGATCACAGCCATTTTGATCATGTTTTAAATCAGAAAATTCAGACTTGATCTTTTACCTAACTAAATTCTTTATCGTATTTTGCCTGTATTAACCTAAAGAATTAACAAATTTAATATTTGCTTACAAATAAAACTTTTCATACACTGCATTTTACTCTTACTGTGTGATACTTGGAATCAATATTTGAATTTTAAAAATTTATTTTGATAATCTTTGCAGATTATTCAAATGGATTTTTGAGGTACTTGGATGAACATATAATCACCTCTGTCAAGTTATATAATGTTTTACCTGTTGGAATCCCACAAGTCAATTTTAGAGGAAATTTATGGAAAACACATTTAAATTCCATTTTATCTATATATTATGAGATTAATTAAAGATACATGCATTCTAGAGTTAATTTCTGATTATATGAAAAGAAAGATTAGTGAGGCTCCCATCTACTGATAAGTAAGCTTTCACTACTTCTTAGACAACACACTATGATATAATAATAGTAAAAGCAAATAGCAAGGTATGCTAGTTTGAAACTGTTGTGTATCCCAGAAAAGCCATGTTCTTTAATCCTGATTTAATATTATAGTGTGGAATCATTTTTATTAAATTGTTTCCATGGAGATGTGACTCACCCAATTGTGGGTAGGACATATGATTAGGTTGTTGCCATGCAGATGTGTCTTCACCCATTCAAGGTAGATTGCTTACTGAAGTTCTTTAAGAGGGAACCATTTTGGAAAAAGCTTCAGAGCCAACACAGACAGAAACATTTGGAGGTGCAGAAAGAAATGACCTCCAAGGAAGCTGTTTGAAACCAGAGCCAAAGGATCAGCAGATGCTAGCCTCATGCCTTCCTAGCTGTCAGAGGTGTTATGTACCCATTGGCCTTTCTTGAGTAAAGGTATCTTCCCTGGATGCCTTAGGTTGGATATTTTTATGGCTTTTGGAACAGTAAACATGTGACTTAATAAATTCCCTTTAAAAAAGCCAACCTATGTCTGATTGATCGCATTTCTTGCAGCATTAACCAATTAAAACACAAGGTGTTCTTGATAGAATTATGAATATTAAACTGAAAATTATTATCATTGATATCCAAAGTATCCCTCTAATATTCTGACCTGCACAAATCATTTGAAGAAACACTGCAAGGTCCGTAGGAAAGTTTCTACTAATGAAAGTATAATTGTTTAACTTTATGTTTATGGGGAGCAATTTTTAAATATCTTTTATTTTTAAAGAGCATTCAAATTCTTTATCCCCATATTTAATTTATAATCATATTCACAGATTCACAGGAAGAATTCTATATAGCAATATGGTAGGGATAATAAATAACATCTTGAAAATAAACTAAGGTATAGCAATAACTGGTATATCCATTGGCATAACCAATTGCCACAAATGGGTGGCTTAACATAGCAGATATTTATTCAGTCACAGTTCTGGAGGGCACAATTATTGTGAGGGTTGATTCCTTCAGAATCTGAGAGGAAATTTGTTCCATGTCTTTCTCCTAGTTTCTGATGACTGCCAGCAAACTTTGGCATTCCTTGGCTTGTACATACATTTTGATAATCTCCTCTTCATTCTTCACTCATATTCCTCTTTTGTGTGTTTCATGTCTTTTACTCTTTTGCATCTTAGAATGACCTGTGTCACTAAATTTGTTAATTCAAAAAGGTCTCTTCTCAAGATACTTAATTTAAATATATCTGCCAAGATCCTTTTTCCAAATAAGTCACATTTACAAGTTCTGGGTAGAAAGGTATTTTGCCAAAGCCACTGTTCAACCCATTACAGGGTGAAATATAATGCAATGTTTAAAGATTTTGAATAATATTTTACATCATCTTAAAATCTTTACTACAGAATATCTCACCAAGAATGTATATTGAACTATGAATGCATTGTGTTTTTTTTTCAGATATTAGTGTATGTGTATGTCTGTATAATATATTATACAGTATTTTATATGCAATTACTGAAAAGCAATACAAATAAATGATACTAATGATGGGTGAGTTCTAGGTGATGGGGATTTTAATTGTTTTTTCTTTAATTTTATTTATAAATATTCACAAATGATTCTGATTTATTCATAATTAATGAATTGCTATATATTTTTAGCATTATTCACTCTACTCATTTTATTTATTTTCTTAGTGTGCTGGTTTGAAAATATTGTGTACCCTGGAAAAGTCACATTCTTTAATCTTAATTCAATATTGTTGAATGAGATCTTTTTTATTGTTTCCATGGAGATTTGATCCACCCAATTGCAAGTGGTACTTTTTTATTAAGTGTTTATGTGGAGAAGTGTCTTCAACCATTCAAGGTCGGGTCAGTTACTGATCCACTTTGGAACCATTTTGGAAAAAGCTTGAGAAACCCCCATAGCCAGAGACTTTTGGAGATGAAGAAAGAGAATGTCCCTGGGGAAGCAGTTTGAAGAAGCCTGTAGAGAAAGCTAGCAGACATTGCCACATGCCTTTCCAGCTGACATGGTGTTTCAGACCCACCAGCCTTCCTTGAATCAAGATGTCTTTATCTGGATGCCTTAGTTTGTACGTTTTAATGGCTTTAGAACTGTAAACATGCAACTTAATAAATTCCCTTTTTACAAGCTATTCTGTTTCTGGTTTATTGCAATCTGGCAGCTTTAATAAACTCAAAAACTTAGTTTGTCATATAAAGGAAGCACCTATTTAGTGCAATATACTTAATTTTGGTCTCAAATACAGTTCTGTAAAATCACAGAAAAATACAAAAAAAAAGTTTTCATTTTCCTTCAGATCACTTAGTGAAATATATGAGAACTTACTCCTTAATTATCTTTAAGCATATTTTTTTTAGGTCCTGTTGAAAACTAAGGCCTTTGCTGTGGATCTTTGCTTTTCTATATGTTAAGCAAAAATACTGTGCATTGAGGGACCAAAATTCTTTCTAAATTGAATGTGCATTAAAACTGCCTTTTTGATGGTGGATACTTGCAAACTTGCCTTTTTTTTTTTTTCTGAATAAACCAATTGCATGATATGAAGTTCCTCATCAGTATTTAATTTGTATGTATGAATTCCTTTACAAACTTTTTATCTTTTTATGCCAACTGGAAGTAAGAAGCTTATGCCCAAGTCCAATCTTTATGGATTACAAGAGGTATAACTTGGGGGAGCTCGTTTCTTCCTTAGTAAAATACAGACAATTAATGAAGCTTTCAGGGGTTGATATGAAGCATTCTTTCATTCTATTCTACTTTGGATTCAATAAAAGAATATGAAAGAAAAATATTGAAGGAAAAATAATTGAAAATAGTAATAAAGTTCATTGAAAAATGTGGCTTTAAAATCTCATTCAAATGAATTTTCTAAGAATGATTCTTGAATTAAAATCAGGTCAATCACAGGTTCCCTAAGACAAAGTTTGACTCAGCAAGTTCAATTCTTGGAAGAGGAGCAGAAAACACCCTGTTCAAAGTTTGGCAGGCATACCACAGAGAAGCCAAAAACTATGCACCTAGAAAATGAAATCTTTCCCCCACTCTTTCATATCCAATAAACCATCCTTTTTCCTCTGGGCATACTTTCTCATTGTTTATTTTTCTTTCATATCTTTTCAATGGAAATGAACACGAGTACAAGCATCTTCCCTTATGTAGGTTTATCTCATTAACCCAAGGTTAATGTAAGAATTCAATGAGGTTGAATGAGGTTGAATTCAATGAGGCTTTGCCTTGTCACCATTTATTGCAACTTGTACACAAGAATCCACCAATATAGTTTTTCAAAATATACATTGTGCTTCAACTCCATGTTTTTTGTTCATATTATTATATTACTCCAATAAAATAATCATTTTATTTTATTTTGTTCTTTACATCTTTCTGAATTTTTCTATGTCACACAGGCAAACAATTCTTACTTTTTATTTTCATATAATTCTGTTTATATCTTTTCACTAACATGTAGTTAGGTAATATTTTGATTCTAAATGATGATGAGCATCTATTCTGTTTGATCAATACCCAGAGGCTGGTATTTATTTGAATATCTACCTCTATATTTCATTATTTTATGATTGTTTAACAGTCTCATTCAAAAGTTGGTGAG
This sequence comes from Myrmecophaga tridactyla, assembly GCA_004026745.1. Taxonomy (NCBI): domain Eukaryota; kingdom Metazoa; phylum Chordata; class Mammalia; order Pilosa; family Myrmecophagidae; genus Myrmecophaga; species Myrmecophaga tridactyla. The sequence continues at coordinate 62,111 of PVIY010010178.1, forward strand.
CTTAATTTAGAATGCCTTAAAACACAGACTATGATTTACTCATAGCTGTCATGAGTCTTTGTGAAAATATGTATTTGTAGTCATCACTGTGTTTAGCATGCATAGATTGTTTAATATCAAAGACTTTGTAAACTGCAAAGTGATAGAAAATCTTAAGGCATTTTAACTTACTTGAAATTAAGTGTTACTGATCACATTAAATGCAATTGGCTTCAAATAATATTTAGTTTGTTTAAAACATTCTTAAACATGACCTTATGGAGTGTATTTTATTTCATATATACCTTCCTTAATTACTTTTTAGATTGAGGAAAAATATAAATATATTCAGTCTAGGTAGGTCCAATGGAAAAAGCAGAATGTAGATTCACAATTCTCTCCCTCCTTCTAGCGTAGACAGGTGTAATAGGTGAGTTGATAAAATAATCTCCTTTTTGTTTCCCTATCTCAGCCTATATATGGGGAGGTCTTTGTAACCCTTCTAAACCTATTTCCCTGCAAATTATGGATCCAGGCTCTATTTTATCCTTCATCTCTCTTTTTATAATCCTCTTCAATGTTCTCTATGAGACAAAATTTCCATGCTTCTTTTTTTTAATTTTATCAATTTTAATGCCTTTATCAATTTTTGGAAAGCTTTATGCAATAATTATGGAATGCAGAAAACTTGAGCAATAAAGGCAGGAAGGTTTATCAGGTCACATTGACATTAACTCTATCTTGTTTCTGAATCAGATGAATTCAATGATTGAGCTTTCCTATAATTCTAGTATGATTGTTTTAAACAGTGATGAAAGGGTTAAAATTTAAAAGTGATTAACAAGACATTTTCAAAATTAGAGTCTTAAATGCAGGACCCAGACCTCACTCTGTAATCCATTAGTTCAGTCTGGATATTGACGCTCATTTGGCATTCTAAAGGGATTTCCATTCCCAAGTCCATCAACACATTGTTATAAATGTGTTGTGCTTAGGTAGGAGCTTTCTGAGAAAGGTTTCAACATTATTAGCTAATGTAAATCTTGGCCTACACTTGGGCTTTTATCATTCTGTCCTGACTCGTCTTCTTTAAATTTTTCAAGTAATAACATTTACAATTGCTAACATAAATGGCACTGATAGTTATTCAGGAATTCGGTGCCCATCCTTCAATGGGATTACAAATGGCATGTTATTTGACAACCTAATTTGTCTTTAGCCCTGTTTTAATGTAATCCATCATAATGAAGTCACAGCACAGACAGTACATTTACCTCTGTCATTCTAGGATGGTAAAGTTTCCTGTAAGCTATAGAAAAGCTTGTAGTAGGTATAGATGTATTTAAAATTGTGACAGCCAAAGGAATTGGCTAAACAATTATAATTATATAATTTACATTAAGATATTTTAAAATTATTCACCTTTGCTTTTCCAAGGAAAAAGCAGTAATCAAACGTGTATATGATTTTTTAAATCAAAGCCTTTATTTCCTGCATATTTGTGTTGAGTTGAAAATAATAATGACATTAAATACAGACTTCAATTAAACCAACAACATTGTATTAAAATAGTTACAACCTTAATTAAATTATATTGGATGCAGTAACAAACTACAGAAACATAAAAATTCATTGCTAAATATTATGTTCCCTTTCAAGGTGTTTATCTATTCAGCCACACATTTATCTTTCCCAGCAGTTCTTGTTTCAATGTGTTTCTTTGTGAGAACATTGCAGTCAATCTTCATTACCAACAGTGGACAATGCTTCCTGTAAAAATCCTTCTCGAAGAGAGCTTGAATGCATTATTGGTCCTTGTGTTGCAATGGTGACTGCTCTTGAATAAAAAGCTCATTCAAATTACAAGTGTTCACCACTGTAACCATATTTTCATTTTATTGGAAAACCAGCTGATGTGTGAAGAAGAGCAAAGTGGAGCTTAAGAGGCTTTTTAATGTACAAAATGATATGAAACTTTGTGAAGATGATGTTTTCATTTTTTTTTTTAGTTTGAATGTGATAACTCTTTAGGATTTTTAAAATATTGTTATCATGTATGCCTCCTTTATTTATTGAATAAATATCAACTTTCAAGACAAGTTGTCAATAAGTAAACTTCTGAATTTGATGGAAATCTGAATTTAATTTATTAAGTGATGTGTCAACTATTTTCCTTTTCTTTTAAAACAACTTTTCCAATTCTCTTGCATTTCCAGGTCATGACAAATTTGAAGTCTTAAACTCACAGTGTGCTTAAAGTGTAAAATACCGATCACATTCAAAACTCTTAATTATCTCTAAAGATAACTAAAGTTATATATCTGTCTCATAGTCATAGATATGATTGAACAGAATATTTACAAAAGAAGAAAACTCAAACCATCATCATGAATTACCTAGTATTATGGAAAGTTCATTTTTTATTAAAATAGTAAACATCACTTGTGATTGCAAAATATCTGACCTAATTTCCAAAATAACAAATAATACATCGAATATTTCCTAGCAGTTAGCTGAAATGGATGCACATATACAGTTTAATGCAGTAAGATTGCTAGATCAATGAAGGACTATATACATATATGTAATAATAATATATATGTACATATTAATTTGAGCCATAATATGCATTTACATTGACAGGATATGTGTGCATTTTTAACCTGTCTGCAACACTTTTTAGACAACAGTCTGTCATTGTTTGTGTTGTGCTACAGAGCGCATAAGCGTGCCAATGAATATCTATGTTGTTTCCCCTAAAAGTACGTTGAACTTTGCTGATTTTTCATAACTACAGACACTAATTGATTTTTTCATTTTTGTATCTCAAGCTTTTTAGTGACTTCTAGGAATGTTTTGTTACTGCAGACACAAATGACAGAAAAAGTAAAATATTTTAATGAGCATGAAAATAATTATATGTAATTCACTTAAAATGATGCCAATGTAGAATTATAGTATAATTAATTTCCTAGAGCAGTAACATCAAGTAGGACACTAGTGGAAAATACTATGGCATGGAAACCATAGTTCATGCAGAAACTACCTGAGAAAATAGTACTGATTCTAAACCAGGATTTCATATGAAAACTGTAGATACACCCTGCACATATTTTCAGGACAGTTGAAGCAGACATGATATCTTCACAAAATAAAACTTCAATTCCCAAGTTTATTGTGGCCCTGGAATATCAGAACACACGAGCAATCAAAAGAGAACAAATGTTTTAAAGGAATGAATCCAGTAAACCAATTTTTTTTTTGTAGCTTCAGAGCCTTTTCTCAGTTTCAAAGGTCCCCTCTGTCTACACTGATTGCCGGTGAAATCAGGGAGCTTGATGATTCAGGTGGTAGCTTTTTAAGGCCAAGATGAGAAAACTGAGTGTGGCACAGAAACCAGAAAAATTGCTTGCGCACTGTAACTGCTGACCTTCCTGTAAAAATAGTGGTGAATCATATCGCAGTTCAATTATGAAATCCTTTCCCAATTTCAAATTTGTTCATAAAATTTGTGTCCATCCAAATTATAAATATCACAGAAAGTGTGCTAAATCAGAAGTCCCTAAACATGTCAAAAAGAATCCCAACAATACCACCTCCCAAAAAGAATCTATATACTAAGTATAACATTCTAATATTAAACTCAGCCATTTCTTTCCTGCTTGCAAAAATAATTAGAATATCCTTTTATTATCTAAAGCTCTGTAGATTTAATACTTTACAAAATATGATTTTTTTTTACTATCCTGCAACACTGTACTGCCACAGCCTTCCTGAAAATGGAAACAAACTCAAATAAATGAAATTTCCCCCAGCCCTAGCAGAAGACCATGGATTTTTGAAAAAGTTCCCAATGAAACTATGAGTGAAATAGATTCTAAATATCTTGTCCAATTCTTTGCAACTTGGAATATATAATTTTCATGCTAAGTCTATTTCCTTTCTGAGGTGTCTAATTTTTTTCCAGTTTGTAACTTAAGTGGTCTCAACATGCGTTGTTGGTAATGCTTCTATGAAGGAACATCAGTATAAGGAAAAGCCAAATTTTATTACATTTTGAGGCAAAAAAAAATTAAGGAAAACTCAGCAAATATGACCAATATTAATTGAGCTCTGGGCTTGAACAATTTTTACATAGCATAATTATGTCAACAGTGCTTATTTTTTCAAACATATTTGTCATATATCATGAAGAAACCTAAAGAGAACTTCTGGCTCCCTGTATATTCAGCAAAAATGAAACTCACCATTGAACACATTTTCCACTCCTAATAAGCAGAAAATACTATTTAAACTACAGACTCTTCTGACCCTAAATCACCATGATGATATTGTCCCTTTTTACCATTCTTGCTTCTCTTATACAGTTCAGTTGATCCTGGGAGAAATATTTTGAAGTTTTGAATCTTTTAACCTTCTGATGAAAAAACAATGTGTGGATTTCAATAATTAAATGTTTTGTAAAGAATGCAACCAAATCCACCTTGCAACAGATTCCCCAACATGAAAATAATGGCTTTAATCAATCAGGAGTATAACGAATGAAAAGTAAAATCAAAACAGTCTCTACACTAAAGTAGCTCACCTTTTAATTGGCATAAAAATACATGTACATGTAAAAATATTTAATGGTACAAGGCAATAATTGGGAAAGGTGAAAACATGGATCAAAAAGTAATCCCACTTATGGTTGTAAAAAATGTATGTTGGGTGGGTTAGAATTCAAGGAAACTGAATGAATCTTTAGTAAATATTAGTTTGAGTGCATATTGTGAAAATGAAAATGATAATATTTTTATGATATTTCTATCATATTTATGGAAATAAAAATTATCAAAATAATGTAATGATTCAAGAGGCCATTTATAAAATGTGTTAGGATTAAAATTTACTTCACAATGGCTTATCTTAATGTATGACAACATGATTCGTTTTTTCCAGTGGATAATAAAGCTGTTTTTTCCTGCTTTTTTGAGGTGGTGATATTGTGTATTAACTCAGGATCAGGGAAGATACTTTCATTGTTTCCAACCTAAGTTTCTCTTTAAGTTATTTCTATTTCCATTTTATTTCAAAGATATTTGAATTCCTAAACTAAATATCCAAACTGCTTTCCATTAACTAGTATTACTGTCTGTAGTGAGCCTAGGTATATTGATAATAATTGAAAGTGTTTCTTTACTTGAATATAATTACATTTATTTTTATGAACCATAAAAAAAACTTAGTCGTTAGAATTAGCTAATTATGAAACGTTAGAAAAAGCAAATATTAAAAAAAAATATTTGGAATATATTTGAGGAAACTCAAGTAATATTCCCAATTATATTAAAATGCAATTATCTCTTTACTGTTTTTGTTCAGGAAAATAAAATTTAATGTTGGGCATAAATTAGCATAATTCTTGTAAATTAACTATCTGCCTACATTTGTGACTTTTCATAGAAGGATTAAAGTAATGGATTTTTAAATCATTGGTGTTAATGCTCTTTCTACCTAGATAAGGAAAAATGGGCTGGTTCATAGCTGTAAAATAAGAATTAGAATCAGGAAATTAGTGCATTATCGTTGTTGATTGTCCCAAACAGTAGTATGCATCAGAATCACTTGGAGTGCTTGTTAAAACACAGATTGTTGGGTCCCACCTCCAAAGTGTATAATCAGTACGTGTGATGGTTAGATTTATGTAACACTTGGTCAGGTTATGTTGTACAGTTGTTTGTTCAAGCAAACACTAGCCTGATTGTTACTGTGTGGACATTTCATTGACTTATGTCATTAGTATGTTGATTGCATCTATATTTATAATCAAATGAGGAAATTGTCATCAATATCAAGAGAATTCTCATTCAATCATTTGATGGCTTTAAAAGGATTTCAGCAGTCAGAAGAGAGAATTTCTATCTCACTTCAGTTAGTCAGTTCTTCCTGGGGAGTATTTTATCCAAAACTTTCATTGGTGTTCCCAGGTTGCAGTTTGATCTGAAGAATTTTGACTTCTCCAAAGATACAATCCAGTTAGACAATTCTTATAAAATCTCACAATATTTATAGATAAATAAATATTGCATATCTGAGGTTGGGCCCAAGAATTTTTATTTGCAAGTTTCCAGTCAATACTAATGCTGCCCATGTTTGAGAACTCCTGGTCCATGAACTACTAACAGGATTATTTGCATAGGACAATACAATAATGATAACAAGCATTATCATGGGTATAAGATATTCCAAAAGGTGAAAAATTGCACACAGACACACGGAAAGATGGAGAAGTGGTCTTCCAAGACGTTTGTGGCAGGAGAGTGGGAATAGTCCACCCAGGTGCAGGCAATAATAAGTACATTTTCTGTAAAGAATAAAAACTATAAGAGAATCAATTCAAAGTTGGCTTACTTTTTATTACTACAATGCACTGACAATTTTAAACAATATCACTGCTAAAATACTTCCTCCTGTGGAGGTGATCAACTCCAATTGTGCAACCTCTCTTCCCTTTTCTAAACATGAGAATAATGGAGTAAGAAATGGAGAGATTAAAGGGAAACAGAGACAAACAGATCAATACTAGGTTGCTTGTTACATGCTCAGGCCCTATTCATACTCAATATTCTATATGCTCCTTCTATCATAAGGTGGGTTGGTGCTGGGCACACCAAAATTATGGCATGATAGGTTTGACACAAGCATCTAAAAATTAGTAGTTCTCTAAACATAGTCACTTGATGACCTAAAGTTGTATCATATCTTTGCCAGGGCTCAGTAGTTTTACAGGAACTGATTTTTGGAAAGTGTAAGTAAATACTCTGCTGAAGATGTCATAATCTACCTCAGCATTCTAAGAGTCTAACTTGATTCTACCCTATTGTGACTTTCATAAGACCAACACAACCTATTTTCCCATTACTGATATCTCTAATACCACTTATACAACAGCCTCTTTTAGATTCCCTTCCTGCTCTTAGCTTTACTCAAGATGGCATCTTTTATTATATATTTTATGTGAACAATACAGAAAAGATTACAATATATGAAAAAATTAGAACAATATTCCAAGTCTAGGATACTCTGCCTTTAATGTCCAAATGTCCTCCCAGGCCTGGCGCTTTCTCTTATATGGTAAGAGGTATGAAATATAATAGTTTTTATACTGCACTCTCAAGACCACTGAATTTCTAAATGTTTCACTGATATGCAGGCCTTTGAATTTTCATAGGTTTCTCATCAGTGTATTTGTTCTACAGAGGCCCCTCATGAACTTACCATTTCTTCCTCTTCCCATCCTATTTGTACAATGTCATAAATATAGTAGAATTTTTTTTTTTATATCCTTTGTGATGTGATACCTAAATACAGACAGTCTTTAGATAGTGAATAAAAAAAAACAGCTTGTCATGGTTAGGGACACGTGTCAACTTGGCCAAGTTGTGGTACCTGTTTATCTGATTGGGCAAGCGCTGGTCTGTCTGTTGCAATGAGGATATTTCATAGGATTAGGTCATGATCACGTCAGCTGCATCCACAGCTGATTCCATTTGTAATCAGCCAAAGGGGAGTGTCTTCTGCAATTAGTGATGCTAAATCTAATC
>PVIY010010179.1:0-63187 GCA_004026745.1 Myrmecophaga tridactyla
ATATTAACAATTATATATGCAAAACAATATAGTTAATATGATCAAAAAGTAGTTGAAATTATAGAATTTAATATGGATAAATACTATATTTCAACATTGAATTTAAATATTTAAAATAGCTGTTTCTGAAGATCGTGTGCCAGTTTTATGGCCTCATTGCATTTTTATTTTATAATGATTTACCTAAGGAGACAGCATATAATAAAACTGTGGAATCTCATAATGTCATGAACTATATTATCATTTTCATAGGAAGACATCTAAATAGAAGTGCAGTTGGAGATTAGTTATATATTTTAGTAGGAAGAGCCATCAGTTTTGTAGATTGATTTGATTTGAAGGCAAGCCTCTGGTGTAAAGGTGGCAGAGTAAATACCTGAAGAATGATGTTCTCTGTTCAGGCGATCAATACCAGCCCCATGACTCTACTTCTGGCTACCTTCTAGTTAAAAACAAATTTTTTAATTCTGACAATTTAATTGCCCTTCCCAAGTTCACATTAACTTGCTTGGGGAAAAAAGCTTTAGGTAATTTTTCAAAGAGACCCGCCAAAATGGTTATTTATAAAAGTCACGTTGTAGTGGGAATTTGCAGAAACTGAGTCATATTTTAAAATTCAAATTAATACTTCTGCTTAAATATTCTTTATGGCAAGCGAAGGTGGGTATTTGATTCTTGATGGCATTTCCTTCCATTTTATAGTTTTAAAATTTATTAAAAATCATTTGTAATCGTTCTTAATATTTTCCTAATGCACAGAGTCCATTTGTCATTTATTTATCATCAGAACACTTTAAATCTGGAAGGAACCTATGGCTAAAGTCTAGTCCAACTTTATTCTTCACAAATAAAGAAACTGAGGACCAGAGGCTATGCATAATTCATGGTAGACATAGGATTAAAGCCCAGATTGACTGCTATTCGGTTTCATATCTTTGTGCTATGCTGTCTTCTAAAATTCATTGTTAAATATAATGGGAATTTTATATTCAAATTAAAGGTGCATAAAAAGTGTTTTAAGTGGTAGAAAGATTGGTTTTAATTCAAATACTATAACAGTTTAACAGTAGGTACCCATTGAATTCAGGATATTTTTGTTTTGTAGAGATTGGACATACTAATAGAAATATCTGAGAAGGATTCAGCATAGTTCTAAGAGTATCTTATAAGCATGTGAAATGATAAAAGGAAATCATCTGGCTTGCTAGGAATGACAGACCATATAAAGATCCTAAATAATGACATTTTCTAGTAATTTCAGATGCTATTTGCTTCTTTTTAAGTAATCAATGTATGCTTGGTTTTCTCTCTAAAACTTTTGGGGTACCAATGATCAATAGGAGATACACTTGACTTATTCTCCTAATTGTCCTTTGTAGTTTCACCAGTTTTTGTAGAGTAAATTTTCTTGACTTGGAACCCTTTGGAAATGGCATCAACTATAAAGAGGAATTAATTAGATTAGGAAAAGAGTGGCTTATAAAATAATCTTTATGTGTCCTTTTCAGAATACTGTAATGATGTGTGCTTCACTTCATACGAAGTGTATACCCATATTTATTTTATGAACATCTAAGATCACTTTATTATTCTAGTTAGTGATTTTTTAAAATAAAATGGACTATTTCTTAAAGTATAAACTTTTTTTTACTGTAATATGGACTATTAATGATTCTAGTTCATTGGCTCAGTGGACATTTTAAAAGGGGATTTTTGTATCATAGATTTTTCTGTATTGTTTTTCTGTTGTGTTTTTTCTTTCCTAGCCTGTGTTGGGTTGATAAATCAACTCAGGCCCACAGCTAGCTCTAAAGTAGGGCCAAAGAACTTTAAGTACACATTTTGAGGACCAGCCTCTTTCTGGGCCCTCTTAGCTTCAGTGAACCAAAAATCATGTTATGTAACAATTGCTGTTTAATTATTAAGTTGGGGTAAATATTAAACTATAAAAAAGGTGAGATTAGTTTTTAACAGTGATATGAAAAATGTAAACAATTATCATTTTAGTAACATTTTTATTAGCCAGAAAATGTCAGAATGAAGCTTTAAAAGTGAACCAAAAGTATTTTCTGACTTTATGCAATTGAACTTCTAGACTATTGCAGATTATAATTGCAGAAGATAACAAAATAGTTGATATGTGTTTATAATGGTTGACTGAGTATCAAGAAAAGGAAAGTTCAATATATAATTTTTCCAGCACACATAAACATGATAATTATCTTTTATTTTATGCTTGGGACAGTTTTGTTCTAATTTTGAAAAAAAAAAAAGTTCTTTAGGAGAAAGCTATTAGACCACTGAGAATTGAACACTAGCGCATGTGGTGTGTATTAGAGTACTGTTGGTAATTTTATTGCTGCTAACTTAAAATCCTCAAGGGGGAGTTAATTACAGGAAAACCATTCTAAATATCAGTAAGCTGCATATTTTCCATGACAAGAGGTTTTTCAGTTGAGGTTGAACAATTCCAGAATCTGAGCTTGTAAAAATAAGTAATTAAGTAAATTAAAGAGGGTGTTTGTGTGCATGCAATACACCTATAGTACTTTACAATTTTTTTCATAAAGTTTTATTCCATTCAGAAGTTATTGTTTTTAATATAAGGGTCAGCTTAATGAGATGTAATTAAATGTTTTAAATTCCAGTTAGAAGGGCTAACTTAAATTACATTTAGGTGGTCATTAAAAATGGATGTGAATCTATCTACTGAGCCTATTTTTTGGTAAATTTTTGCAGATCAAGGTATCTTCCCTCCCCTCCCCAACCCCCTCCCCCCACCAGAAAAAAGCTCTTGGTACTTCAGGACATGTGTGGCAATAATCAGAAAAAGTCAAGAGCAAGGTGTTGAAGTTAGTTGTTGAAGCTAGTTGTTTCTGATATGTTTGGCATATGTTCATCAAATTTTGATTTGGAAATAAATGTTTTTATCTTTTGCATGTTTATTATGATTCTGATTTAACCTTTTAAAATACACTATGGGGAACATAAGAATTGGCAAACTATAGTAAATCACATACACATTAATGTATATAGTAGTTGTTTTTGTTTTCTTACCTTTGCTTACATATAAGAGCTAATATGGTATGGTGGTTAATAGCTCAGATTCTGGCACCACACTGCTTAGATTTATCCTGACTCCATTTCTCACTAGCTCTGTTACTTTGGGCAAGTTACATAACCTCTCCCAGCCTTTTTGTTCATCTGAAAATGAGGAATTAGTAGAGCATTTATGAGAATTAAATGAGTTAAAATATGTAAAGCGCTTTGAACATTTCCCTGGCACGTGGTAAGTGCTATGGAGTATTAGCCCTTATTATGTTACTTCTCCGTTGAAGAAGGAATTGTAAACCCAGGAAATAAAGAGAATGTAACATATTCATTGTGCACTAAAATCTAACTGGCAGTTGATTATTTGTTGTATTTATAAGAAAATCTACAAGATAGTATTTTCTTTTGTATTTCTCAGGGATTAATTTATATTTAGTAAAGCTGATAGTAAGTTGTAAAGATCTTGTTCAGGGCAGTCTTCTTGATTTCAGAGTAAAGAAGTAGCAGTACTTGAAATATAAACAATGCAATAAAAACTTACACTACTATTTTCTTAAATTAGTAGTTAATTATATTCCTTTGTAGATTTTTTTAAAAAAATAAAGCTATATTGATTAGATGCCTTAAAGTATTTTTTCGAGTATTTATTGAGGCCCTCATATTAAAGAAAATAAGATTAGGTTACATAAGTGGTATACATGGTGAAGTCACAATAAATATGCTAAAAATAAATGTTTAACATTAAAATGACTATAACTACTAAACACAAAGAAACTTTGACTTGCCAAGCCAACCAGGTAATATGTGCAATTTAACCATTTTAGAATAAATTGTATAGATAAATATTATTTGTGTTGTTACAAACTGATTGCGTTCTCCCTTCTGGGTGTTGGGGTCTTATTTTGGAGCAGCAACCGCAGTGAATCAAAAAGCCTAGCCAACTGATTTCCATATCAATAGCTGACACCTGGGCAGATCAGGTGCTTTACCTCAGGGATTTCCTTAGCTGGAAACCAGGAATGTCAAAAGTGTAGCGAAGACTTTTTTTAAAAATAAGGTTTGAAAAAGATGCACACACACACAGAGGCACACACGTGTGCTTTTAAAAATCATAGTCCAGGACTTAGTAAAGCTTTTCTTAAGAAAAAAACAGCTCCAAGCAACAAGAGTCAACCTGGAGGGATATGAGATTTAGAAGTCAGAAATTTGTATTTTAGTGTTTTGTCTTTTCAGCTGTACGTCTGCTCACTTTTCGGTCCCATTGTTGGCTGAAGGTGCTCCACAGAGCTTCTCCTTTACTTCCTAGATTTGGTGTCCCCTTTCCCTCCTTCCTCTTACAGTCACTGCCTTGTTAGAGTAGTTGAAGAGTCTGGTGCCGATCCTCTCCATAGGCTGCTCCAGTTCAGGGGGAATAAGGTCCTTTGCCTTGATGCCTGTCTTCCTAGTCTTTCTGTTATGTTTGCCCCTGGGGTACCTTAGCCCTTTAGTTTAAACTAAAGGAGGTAGCATTTGAGCATTTGAGCCTCCACACTGTGTTGCTCTTGGGTATTTGTGTAAGGGCTAAGGGGTTGATGGTGGTGGTGGTGAACATGTGGGGGAGGGTAGTGTGAAGGAAGGTGGGAGGGTGGAGTAAAGGGGAAGAGAATGCAGCTTCTGAGAGCTGCTGTAGCTTTATTAATGTCAGATACGGCCTCACTATCTGGGCCTAAATCCTCATTGGCTGTGAATTGCTCTCAGCTTCGACCCTTCCTGCTTTTGCATTCTCTTCCACAGACATTCCCCAACCCTTTCAAAATGTTTGTTGTTATAATATTATTCACAAGAATGAATCCATCTTTCTTGTTTTTTAGTGTTAAGTGGATATTGTTTCTAAAAACTAGGTTCTGATTTATTTTAGTAATTTCCAAAAAAGTACTGTTTTTGAACCTCTCCTGCCCTAACTATAAGTAAATAAATGGTTCTGTGAGCAGTGTGGGGTTTAGATTTAATGGGATTAGGGTGCTTGTTCAGGGAAACATTCGACTAGGTTTGGGGAATCAAATTTGTCAGAATGTGCATGTATGCTATCCCTATCACATTCCCCACTGTGGGTGATTCTGTCTGTACATAAATGATTGACCATCTTTGGCCATCTACCCTTACTTCAGGCCCCTGCCCCTCCACCAAACTGCTCTTCTCAGAGGTGACAGACAGCTTTGTTTCCTTTTCATTTCAGCTGCAGATGAAGATATCCTTGCTAAAGGAAAACAGTCCATCAAGAGTCAGGCTTTAGGAAATCAGAACTCAGAAAACGAGATCCTCCTGGAAGGCGACGACGATACTCTGTCATCCGTGGATGAGAAAGATTTGGAGAATCTCGCTGGTAAATTCACTAGTTGTACAGATATTTCAGCTAGCTCTCGGCCAATAAACATCTAATCACCTACTTTTTCAGCTGTGATCGCTAGCGCTACCAAGCTCAGACCCACAATTACATTAATTAAAGATTGTTTTTGTTCTTCCAAACAGTTTTCCCATTATTGTCTCCTGTTTCCCTTTTATTTTTCTATTCAATCTCTTTATGCTTCTCTTTTTTTGTGATTAATTTCTACTGAGAAGGAAAGAAATTTAAAAGCAGCAACAGTAAAACAAAATTGCTCACCCATACTATGGAGTTACCTAATGTCTGTGAAGTGAGGTCTATAAGTAAAATTTCTGCCAATGTTTTGTACGTAAATCTTGGAGGCGGATGAGCTGTTTGCTTTGATATACAGGTGTTAGTGAACGTGCAGTGCCTATGTGTATTTAACTCTCCCAAAAAATCAATTCCAGGAATGCTGTGGCTTTTCTGAGGATTCACATATTTTACTTGGTATAGGAATTTTGATTTGCATTGTACAGATTCTCAGTTTTACTTCCCTTATGGGAAAAATTCTCTTGGTTGGCCTGTAATTTTAGTCATTCATTAAATGGATTTTTTTTCTTCGATGGCTATTGCTCTGCCCCTCAAAGAAGAAAATCTGAAAGATCCTACAGTAATTTCTATAGGTAAAAAATTGCATAATCGTCCATTTTGATATTTTAATTAAAGAGAAAAATTTGAGAACTCTTTCATTTGGGGACACATCTGCAACTTCTGATACCTGCAGTTTAATAATAAAAAACAAAAATAGAAGATGGATCTTTTCTGATGACTGTAAACCTCTCTGGAAAGTAAAATAAAATTAATTGGGGCATACTGTTAAGAGATTTGTGGTGGGAGTAAAGGGTAGGGTGGATACTACTATTCTCTAGCCTTTTCCCTCAAATCCATACCCATTTCCTCCTTTATTTTGCTTCTATTCTTGCTACTAGTAATACATTCATACAGTAATAGAGGTGAAAGGGGGAGTTTAATTATATAATCTTGACAGTGAAAATAGGATTAGGAAGTAATCCACACTAATAAAGTGGTGTGGGTTAGAAATGAAGTGGAAATTGTCAGGGGTCTTCTGTAGGACCTAGGCTGCCCTAGCTCCTGCAGCTGTCTGGTTACCCTGTAATTGAATGTCTGAGAGTGATTGAAAAAATGTTATTTCTTCTCAGAATTACATGCTAATGTACAGAGGGCAAAGGGAGACAGCAAAAGAACACATAGCTGCTTATTTCATCCATTTATAGGGATGAGCTTTGGGAAATCATGGCTGTTCTGCAGTTATCTCCTGCCCATCTGCAAACACAATGTATTTGTACATGGGGAATAGAGGGCAAAGCCTGCTCTGATTTCCGCAGAGCATCTCTTCTATTGTCCTGCTGGCACACATTAAGATTGATGTGAGATTAAGGACTATCACCCTTCTAACAATCGATGGAAATGTCAATTCATCTGAATTTTGAAACACTTATTCACCCATTGATTATCTGAATAGGTGCACCTTGTTTATAGGCAGTATATTAATTCTAACTGTAAGTGCCAATCTTTTTTTGCTACTTACTTCCCCTGTAGGATAAGTGCAATGAAGAATTGACATGAGATTTCAAATTCTTGCTAAATCTATATCCACATAAATATAATATATAAAATCGTTAGTTTTAGTCCTTATTTTAGATTTAGACTTAATATACTTTATGCTGTTCTATTTGTAGTGATTCTATTGTTTTCAGTAGCAGTCTGATTTGTCTCTTTGATAAGCCCTGTGGAGATTTGATTATTCCAATAAAAATTCATTCACTTGGAAACCCACCCTCCAGCTGTTTACTCCCAGAGTCCCTGAACTATACCAATATTAGATTTGGAAGCAGTGAACAATATTTAACCAGAAAAGAAGGCTTAGAAAAGAAGTATTTTACCAATTTTTCATGGGGTAAAATTATTATGGAAAAGATTTTGTGTCAACCTTGCACAAAATCTTTGTCAGAGAATATGGTTTAACATTTCCCACCTCACCAATAAGCTAGTGATCTTTTTGTAGTCATGCCTCAGCCAAACTCCAAAGCTAACCTCTGGCCTTGGAAGCCTATTGAGGCTTCCTTGTTCCTGGTTGTTGGTCCATGTTTTTTGATAGCCTGAGGCTTGTTTTCTAAATGGAATGTGTATGGACTTATTTAGACAGACGCATCTTCTTACCAAGAAGCCAGCAGCAAAGCTTTGCAGACTCCCTGTAAAATAATTACACCCTAGTTTACAGTAATCATTAACTGCCTATTATACATCTTCTACTATGAGAATCCTAACTTTGCATTTTTAGAGGAAGATTTGGGTTGGACAGAATATGTAAATGTAAAAGGAATTGGGAGGCAGCTTGGTTATTAGAAGTGAGAAGAAAATTAATTAAATAAAATTTCTGATAGAATCTGCTTGATTTTTTGGAAAATGTCATTCCAACTTGTGCAGCTTGTCTTTTCCTTTTGGCAGGTCCTGTTAGCCTGAGCACACCAGCTCAGCTTGTGGCCCCTTCTGTTGTAGTGAAGGGCACACTTTCTGTCACCTCCTCCGAACTCTATTTTGAGGTAGATGAAGAGGATCCTAACTTTAAGAAAATCGACCCCAAGGTGAGAGATGAGGAGGGAATTTCATCTTTATGGAATTTTTTTTTTCTTATGATAGATGGTGGGCTACCGTTGGATAGGTTTGGCACTGGTAAAATCGGTCATTTTGTTTTAATTTCATGCTGAATTTTCTCTGCTTACATACGAAAGGCAGCTATCTTTTTAAGCTTATGATTCACTTATAGCTAGTTAGGTTATTGAAGTTCATTTAGAGTCAAAAGTAATTTCCACTTAATTACATTTATCATTAGCTTATTCAGAGTAGGGTGTAGGGTGGGAACCTCGGGGAATATTGTCTATAAATATATTTTGCCTCACAGGGACCAGATTGAATTAAGCTACAAAATTCAGTGAGATTGAGAGTGGAATCATTTTGCTTAGTCTTTATGTTTTCTGGATGTAATACCAATATATCACTCTCCTTGCTTTGTCTCCATGACTTACTACGTTGTTGTGCACGCACACATATGTATGTGTGTGTGTGTGTGTGTGTGTGTGAGATGCCTCCGTTTCCCATTACCTGTAGTAGATTTTATGATACTGCATAATTTCCTATTCTTAAATAAAAATATAATTTTCCCTTTAAAATGTCTTTCTGATTACTTTTTAGACCTTCACAACTTTATTTTTACTAAGAGGTGTTTGTGGCAGAGCCAAAATTAGGTTCATTTCATGAGAGTGAATGTAGAATTTGTTCTGGGAGGAAAGTCTCTTTAAAAAGACCAAAAGAGACTGCAGAAGAAGAAATTGTTTTTAAAAATGGAATAATCTCTTTTGCAGGCTGATAGCTTATGTATATGTGTATTCATGTATGTATGTACTCTGTGTTTATTAGGAGGAGGATAGGAGTTTTTCTGGTTTTGTAAGCATATAAATTATTAAATCTTAACAATTGAGAAGTATGTTAAAGTAGCTTTTAATGAAAATGTAATTTTATTAAACACTTTACAAACAAATCATATATCTATTGCATGTTTCTAGCACTTTGTTTCAATATTGTTGCCTTTATTAAAGCAGGATTTGATAGTCTGTGTGACAGGAAGGCTATGATGGATCTATTGTTTTGAGCTTGGTAATTCATCTAGTCCAATATAGAGAAAACTTTACACTAATTCTGAAATGCCGTCAACTAGAAAAATTTTCTGCTTTGCTACATGGCAGAAAGGTCTGAAAATGTATTTTAATTTCTATAGGAAAGAAAGGTAATAAAAATTACTTAAGCTCTCACATTTCTGGTAGCTTGTCAGCTTAAGAGAAACTGAAATTTAATTCAAAATATTCTATTATGCTTTTGGACACACATGGCATAAAATTCTAAAGGTTGATTTAATTTAAAGATGTCTCTAATGAATTGTTTTCCAAATTGGGATCTTTGCCAATCTTTGAGATTAGGTTATTTGAAGTTATTTGTTCCTTTGGGGGAAGTTTTAACTTTTATTTCTCTCTGATCTTATTCTGTGCAGCATCATTAAATTAATTTTTTCCCCTGTTGCTTGTGAAACATGAGATCTTTTAGTCTAATCACAGAAACTGTCTTGTACCATTACAACCTGTCTAACATTACAGAAACAAAAACTCCTGCTAATTTATATATTTTTAAAAATTTCAGCCCATTATTGGAAGGAGTTTTGATTTTGTATATCCATTGGTTTTTTAGGCATTTTGTAAATGAGGAAATTTATGTTGCTGCACTATTTTCTTCTTTGTTGGCAGTAGCTGCCTTAGGTTAAATAAGGAAGAAGAAAGGATATTGAATTTGGAGAATTTTTGTTTCTTTTTATTAGTATTATTGAGGCTTAACTTTTTTATTTTTCTGAGAGCTGTAGGGAGATGTGCCTCATGCTATAATTACTTTTGTGCGCGAAAAAAAATGGTCATTTAAATAAATTTTTTTCTTTTAAACTGAACACTCTACCTTTAAATTATTCATTATATATGTAAATACATACTGATTGCTTTGAAAATGTTCTTAAAAATTAGAACATTTTCCCCAGAGAGTAAGTTTGTTTTTATTATTTTATAAAAAATTAGTGTATTTATCTGAACTTTAGTATTATAGTGAGTTTGTTCTATATCTACAAGAAGAGTCTAGAAAATAAATATAGGTTGAAAAAAATGGAGATAATTTCAGAACTGTTAATGTAGTAGCTTCTATTTCTACCACAGAACTACTTTTACCAGGGAATAGTAGTCTTACAGTTTAAGCCTGTTTTGTCTTGTGAACTAGGTTTTAGAGCCTTGAGTACCTTCCTTGCTTTTTATCTATCTCTGCTAATATGTAGCTCATCCCTCGGTACTCCCCTTTTCCTACTCATACTTCTTCCTTGGATCTTTCAAATTGCTTTTCAGAACACTTTTCTCTCCCCTCTTGAGAGATTCATGAATTTTCTCAATAAATTAAAAACTAAGCTAAATTCAGAGAATAAATTTTAAATATTAAAGGATAACATCTGACACATATTCTGTACCTGTGCCTCATCGTTAGCATATTTAATGGAATATGTAGTTACCTCCAATATAAAGAAGAAAAAAGTTTCTTTGGTATGCTTTCAGTTTTACTAATTATTTTATTATCTCAGGAGTTATTTTCTTGCATTAAAAAAACTTTTATTAAAGTTGAAATGAGTATGTTGGGTTGTCATCTCAGTGAAGCAGAAAATGAAAAAATGTTTTTTTCTTATTTGTAAATTCTTAGAAGAGTAATTGTTCTTTGGTCATAAAAATGGTATCAGAACTTTTTTGTTTTAATTGACTATAAGCAGCTTTAGAATAATTCTAGAAATTTGATTAAAATGATCATAGTTATGGGAATTAGAGCTGAGCCATTTTAAATTTGAATTCATTTAAAAATCTGGATTGTGCATATCTCTCACCACTGGGGAGAGGAAAGAGTTTACCATAACCATTTTATTCTTTTTGGTGGTGACTTAATTTTTATTATTCAAAGCTTAAAGAGGATAAATGGTTGAAGGAAAAGTATTCACTGACTATTATTTCCTTTGCATTTTAGAGTCAGATTGAATTTTTTAAAAATTATGACACAAGAAAGCAAATCTCTTAATTTTTAACGTGAAAGTTTTCTCCCTTTTCAAAAATTAGTATTAAAAATCCATTCCTCCATATTGTTGTCTTTTTCAAGTGTGAAAATGAAACAACTTTTAATCTTGAAATCTATAGCAAAAATGTTTATTATGGTTGTGTAAAAATATTTTCTCCCTTCTAGGAATTTGTATGGTTAACTCTACAGAATAAGCTTATATTTATAAACTCTTCAAATCAGAGTTCAGATGGAAGCTTCTTGTATTTAGTTCCTCACCTTCACATATCTACATTGTAAATTATTTCCCTGTGATCTCACCTGCCTTCATTTAAGAACAATGCACAAAACAGTCAATGTAAAGTTAAAGTAATATTTTTATTATTGTTTTCAACAAGACGGCTTAGGGTGAGGATAGAGGTGCAAGAGAGGAAGATCACAGTCTGACATTGGCACTGAGATACATTTAACATCAGTGAAACTTTTTTTAAAGAGAAATTGTACATATAGTTAAATAATTTTTTTTTCACTTGGTGACAACATTCAGGCAAACAATAACAAATGAAGCCAGAAGGGAGGTGGCGGAGGAAAGAGAAAGGCAAGAGGGAAAGGTGGAAAACTACTTACTATACATTGATTTGAAAATGTACCTTGGGTTTCATTTTGTGATGGCAAAGCCCGATTTCTTCTTTTGTGTGACCTTTTAAATTCACATTGTTTGGAAGAAAACGATCACTTTTGTGCAAGAATCTGTTTTTTTTTTTTCTTTTTCTTCATTTTTCTTTTTGAATGGGTGGTTAATTTGCCCTCTTTCTGTTTGCTTAGGAAGCTTTTCTGCCTCATTTCTGTTTCTTTCAGGTGGTTTATATAAAAGTTTGTGTCCGGAGTTTCCGCTGTTTCTCGCTGAGTTCTGTGTTGTGTATATGAGAAAGCGCGCCCGTTTGTGTCGCTTTTCAAGCAGTCCCCAGCACCCTATAGTTTGTCCAGGCTTTTGGGATTGGTGAGAATTTCCCTGGCCAACCTCCAGGTCTGCTTAGCAGCGCTCTCCAGGGCCGAATGGGGCTTGCCCTGAAAGAGGTCGAGGTTGGGCAGAAAGTAGTGAGGGCAGCGGCGGCATTGCAGGCAGGAGATGAGCTGCAGCAAGATGCCGTTGAGCCGGTCGCCGAGGCATGCCTCGTCCCAGTCCGTTTCCCGTGGGTGTTTCTCGCACTCGTACAGCAGCAGCGTCTTCATGTGGTAGTTATTGAGCGGCTGGCCGGGCAGCTCCAAGTGGCGGTCCCGTAGCGTTTTCAGCACCGAGAGACACTTGTTTCGGCAGCCGCCCATCAGCAGACGGTTCTCCGCCTCTCCAAACTGTAGCACCCAGGCATCGCTCTCCGCAGAGCTTTGCTTGCCCGTCAGCGAGTAGCATTCCTTCGAGAGCAAGTTGAAACCTTCGGCCTTGACCTCCGCCACCCGATTGGGGCCTGGCCAGGGGATGTGGGGCATAGGCCACTGCGCCGCGCTGCGAGGCCAGATCCCGGTGCACTTGAACGCCGGAGTGATTTGCACCACGTAGCGCTCCCGGATGCGCAACTTGACCTCGCTGGTGTCGGCGATCATCTTAACCACATCCCTGTAGCTGCACTTGTCCACCGCCTGGGCCACCAGTGTCTGGAAACGCGAGCGGATCTTGCGCGCTGAGAGGTAGCCGGACGCCGTGATGAACTCGACCCAGAGAGACATGCTTCGCTTCCGCCCATCGCTCAATTTGAGCACCGCGCAGCCGGGCAGCGAGCCGTCGTCCACGAAATTGAAGACGCCCATCTGGTTTAGGTAGAGCACCACCTCAAATTCGGTGGGTGAGATGACCTCCAGCCCTTCGTAGCGGGCATCGATCTCGCTCAGGGAGCTGATGAAGCGAGGCTCCTGCACCTCCACTTCTTTTAGCACGTCCGAGACCACCTTACAGACTTCTCGAATGGTCTTGGCGATGGCCGCCTTGCGCGCCTGGCAACGCTCAGTGTAGTATTTATTGAGCTGGTAAACCAGCTTGGCCTGAGCGGCGATCATGTTGGGGCACAGGTCCGGGCTGTACACCGGCGTCTCGCAATACGTTGAGGGATCCAAGGCTCACGCACTGGTGGTAGCCCAGCCGCTTGAGAAAGAGGCGGTGCGCTCCCCCTAAGCCCCACTTTCACTCTTGTTTTCCACCTGGGCTGACCGACTGATGCTATTGCCGGCTCTCCCTTTTCTGTCTTTCGAAACCTTTTTTCTTTTCCAGAAAATAAAAAGCAAACAAACAAAAGAAGTGGTGATCTTTGAAAAAGGAAAGTGCCTGCTGGAACTTTTTGTTTTCTCTTGATATTTAAAATAAAGATGATTGTGTGCAAAAGATGAAGGGTAACAACAACAAAAAATTAAATGAAAGAGAAAAAATCAGGTTACCGAGGGATTAGGCTTGGATCTCTGCAGCCAATGGAAGAGAATGCTCAGAAATCTGGAAATGCGTTCTTTTAAGTGCCAAAGTAAATTTAAAAATAAAAGCGAAACATTCAGTATTTCATTCTTTAACTTCTCTCCCACACTGGTAGGACTTCTTCACTTAGTGCTGGTGAATCTCTTTCTCCTCACCCTCCCCCAAATGAAAGGTGAAGGATGTAATTAATGTCCAGAGAGCAGTAGAGAGCAGCGAAGTGCAACTCAGTCCGCGGTACACTCAGAGGTTTGCAGGCGCTCTAAGCTCTCGGTGTGTTGGTCTCGTCTCTTCTTCGCGGGTCGTGTTGTCGCGGTTTCCCTTTTACTACTGGAGGCGTTGTCTCGCCTGGGTTTGTTTGTTCGTAGTGGGTTCTTCTTGTCGTTCCCTAGGTGCAAACCGCTGGAAGTTGTTTGATATTCATTTCTGCTTTATAATCTATAATTTTGACCCTCACAAAATCTACTTGAATGTGATGAAGGCGTTGCTTGCGTTGCATCTGGGGTGTAGTTAAGAGTCAGGGTTTTTCTTTTCCTCCCCCTTTAGGTTGCTTGTACCGATTCCACTTTCTGAGTCTTCTCTCCCTCCTCCTCTCCGACGTTTCCCTCTCACCCTATCCCTCTTCAATCTCTCTTCCGCTCCCCTCTCCCTCCAATCTCTCTCTGTCACTCTCTCTGTCTCTCTCTGCCTCTGACTCTCCCTCTCTCTGTCTCTGTCTCTTTCTCTCTGTCTCTCTCTCTCTCTGCCTCGCTGTTTCCTGGAATTATTTAGTTTATGAATGGTCCCAGGGCCATCATGAGGGGGGTGGAGCTTCAGTTCTTACAATCGCTCTCAGAGCTGTCAGTGCTTTAGCCAATCCGGGAGAGAAGACATGCACGCTTTGCAGACGGTAGCAGCCACTGCTGCACATGATAAAGAAAGGGGGTAAAGAGAGAAGTAAGAAAATGGGAGGAGATGGTACAAACCAAATGCTAGCGCATATTTTACAGCCTCTTCTTCTTGATCTGACTATCAGTTTCGAGGAAGAAAAGGAGAAAGACTATCTAGACGGGACTCTACTGGAGATGGCTGGAATAATGTGAGGGTGTAGCAGTGGTTCAGAAGGGTCCATTAAAAAAATCTGTTAACATTGTGAAGGAAGAGGTGCAAACTCTAACAAATATTACTTTGGCTTGGAGGCAAATGGGAGAAAGAAGTGGAGTCTGGGAAAGAACCTAAATTTTTCTAGGTCTTCTCTTGCAAAGTGTTCCTCCCTTCCCTTTCCCTCCTTTCTCATTGTTGCCATGTGATTGTTCTATATGTACACCAGTGGGGGTGGAATGGATATAGGGTGAAGTTTTATGACCATAAATCTCAGTTCAGTAATTTCTTTTTGCTATTAAGAAAGAAGGTAGGGCAAAAATAGTCGAAGCATCCTGTTTGATAATTATTTCACAATTAAGATTCAGATATATTTAATGCCATTATTTTGACATTTTAAGAACTAACTAGTTAATAGAGGGAAAATATCTCTATTAAGCTTTGAGAAATTGTGCAAATTTATACATGGTAGAATTTGGTAGGATATCCTTTTAAATTAAAATAAGCCATTAAACTTGTTTTAAACTAAAAAATGTTCGGAAACTACTAGGAACCTTAGTGAAAGTTTTTTTTTTTAATGTTAATGTTGTAAACTTAATTTTGAATATTCTCAGGCAGCAGAATTTCACTTTTAAAATGATTTTATTTTCATTATTGGCATTTGCTTTTAAAAGGCTTCACTACTGCTAAAATCTATAATTACCCTGTTAGTGATTATACAGTTGGCTTACTTCCCTTGGCATTTCAGTGAAACTCATGCATGTGCCTTTAGTATATGTGTTATCCTCCATACATGCCCTACCCATTGTAGCATTTTGGTACTAATGGGTTTTTTTAAAAAAGCTATAATGTTTTTTATTTACTTAATATTGGGTTTATGTTTGAACCTCAAGAATCTGGAATCTGCGTCTTTTCAAGACACATCAGGTAATGAGATTATTTTTAGTTTGATTTCGGGGGCTGTCTTCCAGGCCTGGGTTATGTGATAGAAATAAGAATCTATGAAGCCATTTGGGCGAAGACTTCGTTTTGCAAAACAACATTAGTGCGGCTTTGGAACGACGTGGGAAGCCTCGGGAGGGCTTGACTTGCTGCAACTCTTAAAACCGTACCAAGTCAACCTGAAACCAATTATGCATAGGGAATGTTAATTTTCCCCCATTTACTTGATGTCAGACACTTGGGCCCCCTGATTCTTTCTTACGTGTTTGAAGCTGACCAACGGTGTCTTTCCACCTATCCACCGTCATTACCCATAAGATCCCTTCTAAAGAAATAGTTGGCTTTTTTGTTTGCTTGTTTTAATCAAATCGGATTTATTGTTTAGGATCGGTATTCAGTGGTGAGACGTTTGAAACTACAGTCGGAAGTAAGTATACTCGACACTCTGGGACTCAGAGCTTAAGGCAGTTTCTCCGATGTGGCAGAGAATGGGCAATTCTGTTGGCTCCTACCTTCTTGCGGGAAGCAGCCTGCGTCCCGGAACGCTTCCCAGTTGAAGAATGGGGAGGAGCCGCGATGCCTTCAGGATTCGCGCGGGTGGGAAGTCTGGACCCTGTTGGTAACCGGGCGATTTCCTGCAGGTCACACTCGCGCTCTGGGTATTATAACTGAATTTTGCTGCAGGCAGTTGCTGGTCTGCGGGGCAGGATCCGTAGCTGCTTCTCCCGAGAACAGTTACTGGGCGGAGACTGATGGCGGGGCTAGAGGGTGCGGAGCTATCCCTCCCGACCTTCGAGGTAGCTGCTTCTCGGTCGCTTCTGGCTGGGGATCGGCAAAGGCTTCGGGCGTGGGCAGGCCGGGCCCACGATGCTCTTGGGAGTGTTTGCAAACAGTCCCGGAGTGACCTGCAGTTGCCCACTTTCAGGGCTCCCGTGCGGCGCCGCAGGCCAGGGGTCCTGGGGAATGCGCCGGGCGCCCTCCGCCCGCACCCTCCCTTTTCGGGCGGGGTGGCCCCTACTGTGCTGATTTTCGCGCCACCACTCTCCGGACACCCCACTCCTACTCTGCTCCAGGTTGCCCAGCAACACTAAGTTTCGTGGCACTCTTTTTCCCCGCTTTTCTCCACTTTTACATACAGAGACTGAAGGATGAGAAAACGTTACAAATGTTTTTATTTAAAAACAATTCATTACCAATTTTCCCTGTTTAAAATTGATGCGCTAGTAAATAATAAATCAGTTAAACAAAGGCGGCTTTAATTTATTGCCATGGTACTAATTAGAAACATCATTCGAGCAATAAACTTAAACACTTCCAGCAAATAATGCCCCCTCTTTCTAGTTCTCTTCTCCATCCTTAACCCCCTCTCGGTCGCCCCCACCCCCCCACCCCCCGCCCCTCGGACGCCTGGGCTCTCCGAGAAGCTTGAGCTACGTGTTTGCGGATCCGCTCTTCCTCTGGTTGAATAATTGAAGGGGGAAACGGTATCTGAGGAGGCTGTAATTGAAGAGCCCTTGTCACCTCTGCTTTTATGTATGTTAGTATAGAAGTCCATCAGCAGCTCCTTGATGGTGTATTAAAACGAAGTGGCAGCCCCTTCTGCAGGAGATACCGTATTCTATTAAAGGAGACCGAGTGAGAGAAAGAAACTCTAGAGGCTAAAAGCCACTTGAAGTCTTCAGACCGATTGATCTGTATTCTCTTGTTATAATCCGTCTCATCATACTTGAGTTAATGAGGCAAAGGAGGGGGAGCGAAATCTGATGGTCCTTGACAAATTCATTAGGGAGGCTGCAAGACATTTTATTTGACTGTTAAACATCTTGTTTGTTTGGTTTAGGCAGTGCCAACATCAGCATGCTTCTGCCCAGAGCTATGGCATTGTGCTGGCTACAGTATATTCCCTGAAAGGAAAGGAGGGCATTCAGGGTGTGATTTTGAATTTTTTTTGTTTTAAATTTGCAGGTAACCCATAACCTTCAGACTTCTCTAGACTTTTATTTCATCATCATCATTACATTAGGAAAATTTGATAAGGATATAGGTGGTAATACTAATACTAAGGTGGGGCATATTTTTAGTTACTACAAGTTAAAATATGTTATTTTAAAACTTTAGTCTGAAAATCTTCCAACTCTAAAAAAAATGGATCAAGTGATAGCAATTACTATGCTAGTTTTTTGAGAAATGTTGATGTTTATGGTTCAGAGAAATGTTCAGATTGCAAATACGGTCCTATTTTTATTTGATCTTGATTTAATATATTAATTGAATTTCTTCTTGTAGTGAAATGTTTATGAGTACAGAAATTTGGAAATAAAAATAATTACTAATACATGGTATATTTTAATTTGAGGACCTTTGCGTATTTAAAATTAGAAACAGAACTGAACACTATAAGTGGTGTTAAAATAGGTGTTGGAAATAAATAATAAAATAAGGTGATGAGAAATACGTAAAGAAATGAAACTAAGAATTTAATTGTATCTTCCCTCAGCAATTGACTTAAAACAGCCTAAGCTTAAGTGCTTTAAGAAAGAACCTGGCCTTCCATTTATAGGAAAACAGTATGAGAGAAAAAGAAAAACTAATGCCCTCTGCCTGTCATATTTATATATTCTTGGTCTGCTGATGAAGCTTGAACTGCTGCAGGGAATGCATGGATTTGAAAGAAATGATTCAGTAGTTCATGTTGTATTTCTCAGAAGCAAAACCAAACTAATGGCTAAAGTCAGTGCTTCTGTACATCTGACAGTTATAATCCTGTTTACATTCACAGAGAATACAACCTTTAATCTGTTTTATTTTTTTTTGCTAATATTTACTTAGAAATGTGTTGACTGAGGTAAACTTGAGTACGCATTTTTCTTTATCAGATCATTGAAACTTTAAAGGTATTTATTTTATTATATGTAGAAATAGCCTACCATATTTCAATATTCTTTACTAAAGATAGTACACAGTTTTCAGATTATATGATTTTGTTTCCAGGAAAGCATTTTAAAATCATTTTAAAAATAATCAGATTATTGAGGTTTTTTTTGGGGGAAAAATTCTCTGAAGAATTTATACTTTTTGGGAAACAAAGGACCACATGTTTACCTGCCTATATTGTTATCCTTTAAACTCTAACTTTGAAACATCTATGTGGTTACTAAATTTTTTATTCTTATAATCTTAATCATTTGGCATTTTTTTAAGAATTTTTTATTTTGAAAAAAATTAATTTTTGTGGTCAAAATATGAATGGGGAAGTAAATTAAATTCTCCAAATTTAAAAACTATTTCAGTGAAAATAGAAAAAAGTAAATAACCCAAATACAGTTTTTTAGTGTTTTAGCTGATGAAATTTTATTGAAGAAATTATAGCAAAATATCTGTAAGAAGCTTTAACAACCGTGGTCGATTATATGAATCATATTCTATTGAAAGTCAGAGTTAAATGATATTTCATTCTCTGTCAAATGATCTAAATTTGCAAAACTCAAAAGTGTCATAGAGCAAAAATGTTTCTAAGCTATTGATACTTCTGGAATCAATCTAGAACAACTAATTGAATGTTTACTTTGAATAATTCACGGTAGTGGCTGTAAATAATTTTAAATGGTCAAGCATACAGCTAAAACATGGTGGTTGTTTTTTTTTGCCCCTCTCACAAAATAGCTTTAAACAAACAAAAACCTTGTGAACTCTTATTTGTATTACAAAGGTATTGCTCTTTTTGAACAGTTTAAATTTAAGATAATGTACTATCAGGTAAAAATAATAGTTTTAGTGTTAAATAGTAAGCCTATCAACTTCACTGAAAAATAAAATGGTTTTATGTACTTTGACTTGTTTTGTTTTGTGGGCCTTTTAAGCTTGTTTGGATTACTGTGGGTGATATATATGATTATTGATATTTGTGCATCAGTTAGGTAATTTTATCATTTAAGCATAAAAGTTTAATGTATTATTTTAGTAAGGTGAAAAGATCGAGAGTATGATGTATGCCAGTATTTTTCCAAGCTAAGTAAGAATTGTATATATGAGTATTTTATTATACTATATATTATTTGATCTCACCAAAGTGTTCAAATGATAGGGTAAAGAACTTGAACTCAGAAAAATGGAAATAAGCAACTTTTATCATGACCAAAAAGTAAATGCTGTTGTTTCATTCAGCTGGGGTATGAAATGTTTAAAAAATTCAAGTTAATTCAGAATTTTTCAGAAGGTGTTTCATTGAATTTGCTGTATTCTCACTTATGTTGATATGTGTCTTTTGGCCTTCCCAAGAGATCATTTAGATTCTTCTCATTTTAAATATGCACATTTTTAAGTTGTAGCAATTGCATTTTTAAATTTTCAAATATAGTTAAATAGTTTTTCTGGACAGTTAGAACAAATAAATCTCAGTCAATCTCTCTTTCTCTCCCCCCCCCCCTTTTTTTTTTTTAACAATTTGAACTTGTTAATGTACTTTGAGGTAAACATTAGACTTTAGCTGCTACTAGCTTTGGCTTCCATAACTCACTATAATCTTCAGCAAATGAAAGGTGTTTTTAGTAAAGCCAACCCTTAATTATTTAAGGAATAATTATATAATTGTGGGTCATTTGTTTAGGTATTTTCTACTTAGAAAACCAAATTTTA
This sequence comes from Myrmecophaga tridactyla, assembly GCA_004026745.1. Classification (NCBI taxonomy): domain Eukaryota; kingdom Metazoa; phylum Chordata; class Mammalia; order Pilosa; family Myrmecophagidae; genus Myrmecophaga; species Myrmecophaga tridactyla. The sequence continues at coordinate 20,208 of PVIY010010179.1, forward strand.
CTGCTCTTTAAAACTACTTCCAGAAGATATACCAGAAAGTCAGGATTAGTCAGTAATGAATTTGATGGTAAAGAAAATGAAATTTAGTTTTATAGTTTAAAGGAGGTATGGTGTCCTTTGTTTATGAAAATAATACTATTGGCTCACATTATGTAGAATATGTTTCTTAGGACCTTAGAGTTATCCCCATTTCCATTTCCACTTTTCCTTTGTGATCAGTGTCAGATATTTATGAAACAGATGATTGAGATTAGGAGTGTAGATTAAGCCTTTGGGACACAATCTTTCTCTTTTGAGGTTAACTGGTTCATATGGAGTCTACACTGTGATCTTGTTAATAATTTAGTGAGCTCTATTTTCTAAACTACTGTTAACTAAGATGTACTTAGTTCAAAGTGTAAGTTCTGGCATTATGTTCTGTATCTCTTTCAGGTCATATGAGACAGTTTGTGGACTTATGTTTAAAATTATCAGTTAATCATGTCATATGGGTAGGTATTGCTGGACTTAGGAAAATTAGCCATTTAAAAAAATCTTAGTTATTTAAAAATATACTAGATCTACAATACTCTATTAGTAGTAGTAGTAGTAATTTGGCATCACTCTCTGCTAAGATTACAGGAAGCTTTTATTTTGTGTTATTTTTAATGAAAATGTTAAAAATCTAGCCTATTCCTTCCTTCAGACTTTGTGAATTAGAGTAAAAGTGATATACAGAGAGGTTTCTCTGACTCCTTGTGGTTAAAACAACAACAAAAATCCTTCATTGGCTCCAATCTATATATATAGAAGATATCTATCTAGAATAATTGAAATAATATTTGATGATCTATGGAATGGAAACTTTTCCTTTAACCATCTGAAATAGAGCTAGGGTATTAAATCAGTAGTCTTGGCATATAGATGTTAAGGTTCTGCCAGTCTGTTTCTTTTCTGAATTTTCCCTTTCTATCTTCCTTTATTATTTTTGGATCCTAAAGAGTCATTCTCTTATGTTTTAACTGGTTTAGTCTATGAACTAAATCACTCTACACAGAATGAAAAATCTTTGATCTTTGGCTATGACTATTAACAAATGATTTGCTTGCTGGGATCAGACACTATTCATACCTTTTCACTTTGGTATTAGATAGGTACTAACAAAAGACTGAGGAGTTATCAGATGCATAGTTAATCATCATATTAGATCTATAAAGGGTTTCAATAATACTTAATGAGGTCTTCTGTTCTAATAGTTATTTGCTCTATAGTAGTTTTCTGGACCAGCCCTATAAATTGTCCAATCTTTTTTGTGAATTAGTCAAAACTTTCTAAAATTGTAGCATCACAAATCTTTGTATTAAAAAATAAATATACATAGGGTTGTTACTGTCATGTAGATTACCTTGATAAATCAAAGGAGGCAGTATGATAGTATTAAGAGAACATTAACATAAGAAACTATGTATTTTCCTCCTGACTGAACTAAAAAATATCGTGTTACCTTGCTCAAGTCACTATCTCTGTCCACTACTTTCTCATTTGTGAAATGAGGAGTTTGGACAAATGATCTCTTCTATATGGTCTAGATACAAAAGCCTATGGTTTTCTACCATAACATGACCAGAGTTGTGTGAATCCCTTTATGAGTTTATTTCAAATAAGAAATATTTCTGGAAAAGTGTAGACTTTCGGTGCTATACTTTATGCTTTTAGCATGAAAAAATCCTAGAAAGAATAAGCTTACAGATTTTTATAATTGATACTCAGACTTAAGGAAAAAATAACAAATTATAGGTTGGAGCCAGTCACAAGACACAACCAAAGAGAATTGGAAGAAATTCTAAAACTATTCTAATGATTGCTTGATGGGAGTGGGAGAGGGGGCTCTTACAAATATGAAAATGAAACAGGTCTTTCTAACACTGTGTATTCTTGTATATATAGAAAAATGGTATATGTTTAAAGTGTGCACAAGATTAGCTGGTGTGTTTTTTCCTAAAATGTTGAATGGATTCCCAGTGTTTCTGATATTTTCATTAAGAATAGATATTCTGTAAATATTAGTTCTTGAAGCCAAATAAAGTTCAAGTTCACAATTAATTTGAAAAAACAAACATGGAAATAGTCAATCTTCTCCTTAGAAAAATGACATTACTGTAAGCAATTATGATTTTTCATGTTCTTTTTATGTTAAAGATGGATCTAAGTAGGGAAATGATTCTCAAAACATGAATCACTAAGGAACGGAAAGTTTATACTTCTTTCTCATACTTTTCGCTTGTTTTCATCAGAAGATCTGACAAGCATAAAGTGTTAACATCTTTTACTTTACAGATGTTCTTGGTTTTCCCTCAAACTGTAAAAGATGCTGTAGCAGGGTAGCGTGGTAGGAAATAATTTCAGCACCTCCTTTCACATAAGTGGTAACTTACTGTTTGTGCTACACTTGTGGATATTTTTTGGGAGAGAAAAGTGAGGCAGGAAAAGATAACATCGAGATCTAATTGTTCTCATTTTAAAATATGGATCAATCAGTCTGTCTGCTGTATTATAAATTATCTCCAAAATAGCTTTTTAATTGTCATAGTTGAGTTATTTTTACTGCTGTGTTGTGTTCATTGAAAGTCCTTCATTAATGTGATAGGAGTACCAGGTGACCAATGAGAGAGATGTTGATGGACACTGTAGGTTTGCAATGTTGCAAGCCTAAAAGACTAAGAGATGAGAAATGCATTGCTATTTGAGAATTTATGTTTTATCTCACTTCACTTGAAAATTTATGAGTAGTGTGGCTTAAGGGTGCTGGAGTTGTGTGTTCCAGGGCTTGCCCCTACTGATAACACCCTTGTTGGCGTGAAAGTGCAATGCAAATTATGACAGTTACAACCTTCTGTTTTGTTTAACTTGTCAGTAGATTTCCTGGCTCAGTGCTGAGGGCAATGGTGTGTTCAGCTAGTCCATATTCACCTAAACTTAAAAGGTCAGGTTTCTACAGGCAAGCCTAGTCAAAGCCTAATTGATGAGGAGGGCAGGGAGACAGAATTTACTGTTCTGTTGGCTAGTTTCATATCGTTAGGTTGTCCTGAAAGCATCAGGCAGTCACAGCCCCTTTCATGTAAGTGCTGACCCTAGACAGGAGCTGACAATCAAAGGAGGCAGCCACAGGAACCAGTGCAAGTAGAGTATTGATTTTTCAGTTAGGTCTAAGTAGTTTGTAGTATGGGTAATGGGTGACAGAGGCAGGTATGTCATTATCAATGAGCTCCAGAACAGTAGTGACAACCCTCCCTCATATTTCCTTCAGCACTGACAGTATGCATCCAGAGTTGGTCAATAAATCGCCCAACCTTTAACTGACAAGTGACTTGGAGGTTTAGGTTGAGGGGTAGAAGTTATAGAACCAAATTTCTAAACTGGGACATGTACTAGACCTAACAATAGGATAAGTAATTATATTGTTTTTGAAGTTTTGATTTGGATAAGTCTCTGCAACTCTGAAAATCAGAATTTACTTTTAAGCTTCTAAAAATTTAAGAAGCATATTTCCTTAGTTAAATAAAGTTAGGAATAAGCCAATCTTTTGTAAATGCACTCTGCAAGAATAATTGTATTAGTTTATTATGGTGTAACTTTGCTTTTATTCTAGACTAGTTTCTTATTTAATAAAAATAGCCCTATTATGAAAGTTCAGTAGTACATATTGCCTCTCACAAACCATTTTAAGTTTTAATCTTTTCTTAAATGTTTTAACTGTAGACCTTTTTTTAAATAGAAAAAAAGAAAAACTTGAAACATTTGTAAATGGTGTTGTGTTAGCCAATAAGCAGTTGCTAATTGACCTTCAAATTCATTTTATTTTACTTTTCATAATAAAATAGAAGTAGAGGGAATATTTAATGCTTTAAATCTGATAAATTATGGTTGTTTCTGAATTTGAAGAGAAGTGAAGGTGATTTTTGTTTTAAAAGCATTTCATATGGATATTTACCTTTAAAGATAGATATAATTTATGTTCTCTTAAACACAAAAGTGTAACAAGTTCTGACTTAAAAATACACATTTTCTAAAGGGTATATAAAAAGTTAGATATTTAAAATTTAAGCCAACCTATTTTTTAACATATGTAAATAATATAAAGAGAAGATAATATTTATAACAAGAACTGGGAGTTTGGGCTGTACCAGGGCCCTTGCAAACTATTACTTGCTTACATTAAAAAAAAAAAAAAAACTTTAAGCAAATTGAAATAAAACAGAAAAGTAAATGTTTTTGAAACTTCCTTAAATAACTTATCGTGATGATATCTTGTTTAACAGTGTGATATTGTACAGACCAGAGTCTAAGGCTGTAGAATCATCTGGCTGCAGAGCACCCTGCGTGACCGCATGAGTTGTTTTCATTTGTCCAGTCCAACTAAAAGTTCCTGTTTTTTAAATTTTTTAATTTTTTTACTCACCAGCAGATTAATGCACATGGAAGTTATAGATGCGTAAATATTTCCTTAAGTTTGCAGTGACATGCCTTTGTGAATACCCCTCTCTTCTTTTGTATGAGATAGAGAATACAAATTCTAAATGTAGTGAAAAATGGCTACTATTGAGGTATTGTTGTCTTGGTCTTAAAGAAGCTTTGGGATTATATAATTAAGATATTGGAGAAAATCTTATGCATATCCCTTGAATTAGTCTTGAGGCTAACAGATTCTTAAAGCAATATTGCTTTTAGATTAATTGTTTTTCCTCTCTTGTTTATTAATCATTCACTTAATCTGTGTTTTTCTGTTGGATTATTTAGCCGAGAATCTTGGAATCTTTATACCATCAGCCATATTATAGGTACAGCTTCTTTTGCTGTATTTGCAGTCTTTCTTGAGTACTGTTGTTGTTTTTTTCAGGAATGAGAAAAAAAGCTGCAGAAAAGGAGACAAATTAAATTTTCATGAAAGAAAATCCTAATCAGCAGTGACAGTGTAAGAGAAAGATGATTGCCACTTGGTCATTGTGGAGAGGCACTTAGATTTGGTGTCAGTGCTCTGTTAATGATGACTAATGTCTTTCTTGGAGCAAGTGCATGCTCAAACATACTGCTACTACCTAGAGAGAGAACTCAGGAATAGGCACCAGTAAGCAAAAGCATTTGGTGTCATAAAACAAAGACTTTTTAAGGCTATTTGGCAGTCTCTATTATTAGGAAAAATGCATATGTAATTATAAGACATGGGACTCCATATTTAAAACTTTTATGTCTAGTTCTAAGAGATATAATTTGTAAATTAAAAAGTAAAAAACAAAACACAGCTAACCAGGGTATGTTAATAACACGTACTCCCTATTTTGTTTCTGATCAAAATATGATATACTACTGCACAGAACCATATATTAAGAAAGTTTTAAAATGAGAAACTTGTGGCAGGTTTTTTTCGTGCCACTGCTCTAAACTGAATAAATGCTTTATAGTTATAAAAAAGGGCATGAATGACTCAAAAGATCTTTTTAGATCGTGTAATCTTAAATATATTGCTTACAAAAAGAAGATGACGTGTTATTTCTTTAGCTTTTCCCCGAAGTATAAGACCTTTCAGAAGGGCATTTGTAATGCTTGTCATATTTTTTCATATACATCTTATTGGCCTGACATGTCTCGAGAACCCTGAGAACACAGATGTCATTGCATTCAGACAACACTAATTACTCTGGGATTTTTGCAGCCTCAGTGCCTGCATGTAACTGTCGGTTATGATTGCTCATGCAGCCTACAGTGGGGACACTTTGCACAAAAAAATAGTGAGACACAAAAATGGTGAGAGAGGCCTTTTAGTCCTCTATTGTTCTCCAGAAGGACTTGGAAGAAAAAAATTCCTGACACATCAATTTCATTCAGTGCTTTACATTTTAACCATGTTTTGGCAACATTTTCTATTCTAAATAAGTATGTTGTGTTTTAGTGTTCGGAGAAATCTATTATCCATCTGTTCTTCAACCTACTTGAACAATCCTCTCTATATTACTTTGTCATCAAGCTTCATCTGAAATTTCTTTATGTAGCTTATAGTTTGAGAGAAACACTAATTGTGGGGTGAGTCTTTTGAAAGTGACAGTACAAAACAATAAATATGCATGATGTTCTTGTATCCGATTTAATGTTTAATGAGAAGGTGCAGCAAATATGGTTAGTCTTGATTTAGATAAGTGCAGTCGTCTTATGCTTTTAACACAGATCAGTCCTTTTCTTTGTTTAATTTTCTCTACACATTCTGGATTTCACTTGATGATTCATGGTGTTTAGGTAATTTTGAAATATCAAAGGTCAAATGTTGGTCAGATATGGGCCACTCACTATTAAAAGTGAAGACCAAATGCATGTTTTGATAAAAAGCATAATCTGTGTTAATCACCGATTGGAAAATAAGAAGGACCAATAATGTAACTTCATATGCTGATGAAGCAGAAATTGAAGCAGCTTGATCAAAGATGTATGATGAGATAAAACTGCAGTCTCTGCTGTACAGTTATAGTAATTATGACTAATGAACCGTCCAGTCTGGATGAAATGGCATGCCCACAGGGACTGTGTCCAATCAGTTGTGACTTATGCAAGCTGAACAAACCATAGATGGAGTTCCAGATTCTACAGCACAAGAAATACAATCTTTATTATTAATATCACTTTTGTTAGGGCAATGTAAAATGATTGGCTGTTACCTAAATTTTGTTAAATATAGTATGTAATTCCTTGTCTTTTTTCATGCATTCACTTAAAAATGAATTTTTTTCATTTTATTTCTTTTTCTGAATTGATGCAAATGTTCTAGTAAATGCATATTTATTTTGACCTCTGCTTTACCTCTCCTTTCTTTAACACACTTAAGCCACTATTCTAACACAATTCTGTGACTTCCTACTTGCCCCTTTATTGTGCTACTTTTAAACACCCTGTCTTTTTACAGCTATTGATTACTTTTGTCAGGGTTATGTTGTTCTCTTCCTAGATATTGTAGAGAGGTTTTTATAATAATAATCATACATTTGAAGCATTTACTGTGTGCCAAACACTGCTCTAAGTGCTTTATCTATATTCATAAATCCTCACAACAACCTTTGAGATAGGTACTATGTATTTTCATGTCACCAGATGAAGAAACTCATTCCTTCCCATGATGGTTGAGTAACTTGCCCAATATTACCTGTTTTCCTAAGTCTTAGAATGCCTTTGTGGAAGTTGTTATATTTTTCAGATTCACATCTGAAAACTTCTAAAGTAACCTCCCTTTCCCTTTTTTATACTGGGATTAATTAGTTTTGTTTTTTGTTTTCTGGCATCTGACAAAATTGCCAGGATATTTTAAAACTGAGGGCTCACGGTTAAGTCTAGAAGTGTAGTATTTTGACTCTAGTTATATCTTAAGGTTCCTAAACTTCATTAAGTGCCAGAACTTTCAGGATGGAGTTTTAGAATGCATGCTTTTGATACGAATTTTAATCTAAAATGGATGTGTAAAATTTGATGCAATCTTGAAATTGTAAAATGTTTTAAGTGATGATGAGAAAACAATCACTTAAAAGAAAATAAATAATGCTGATAAAATAAGTTTAGTCATTTTCTGGGAATATTTACAATAAAGTTTTTCTTATCAAACCGGTTTTAGTCCTCATCTTAACATCTTGTTGTTCTGGACAACTTTCCTACTATCTGCCAGATAGTAGGCATTTAGTAAATGTTTATAGAAGGAATGGGGTGGGCGGGGGTGGGGTGGAGAGGAACAGAGAGGTGGAAAGAAGAAGGGAAGGAATGAAGGGAAGGAAATTTTTCAGTGATTCAGTAATCCAATAATTCCATCAGATACATACTTCTAGTTTATGTTGCAGGTTTTTGCTTAGAGGAATAGACTAAATCAGGCTATGCTGTCTTTATTGCCATTATTATTTAAAAATGCTATCTAATGAACTTTGTTTTCCGCTGATCCCTGATCTGAAGTCTTTCTGTTTCAAGGATAACTTTCTTGTACCTACCAAGAACTGCTTCACAGAGAGCTCTCCTTTATCTGAACTGATTCATTGCACTTATCACCAGTCTCAAAGACGGTTGTTTTTGTTTTCTTGTCCCTTCTCTTATTTTCCATGTACTTCTCAACTTTTATTAACTTACTAATATGAAAAGTCATTGAAAGACATATCATTTTACTTTGGTAGCACTACATGACTAGGTACATAGTACATGCTTAAAAAACCCACGTGCACACACATGCAAAAAAACTTGTAGGTTGATTGATAAATTTGGCAGTCCCTTTACAGAATATTTATACCTTATTATTATAATTATTATTATTATTCCTATCTATAAAGAAAGAAACTATGGTACTGAGGGAGTAGATAACTTGGCTCATTCTAAAGGTAGGAAATAGCAAAGCAAGAATTACAAAAAATGTTGGCAGTTTACTTTAAAGCTATCAAATCTTCATTGGTATCCTCTCAATGCATATTGCTTTTTTAATGCTCTTTGTTCAATCCTCAATGACAGTTCCTTAAGTTATGCCTTCCCACAACTTAAACATTGATTATTGCACATGTACCCTTTCCTTGTCTTCTCAGTGAAGTCCAAAATCTCTTCTTTCCCATTTATTTTAGAAGAGCAGGATGAAATCTTGGTATCCTATTCTGAAATGTCAAGTTGTCTGAGTTACACTTTTCCCTGTTCCATTCTTTTAATGCCAATTTTTACATATTTATTTTTATTTCTACCTTATTAAAACACTTAGGTATAGTAAACTTATTTCCTCATTCATTTCCTGATCATGTCCCACATTTGCTTATGACCAGGTAATGCAGAAAGATCCAGAGCTATCTGGATCTTGTTTTTCATTATTGTTAGTGTTGTTTGTTTTAATGGCACATGAAAGTAACAGATATTCTCATCATTTTAGCTAAGTTTTTAGAAAAGAGTTGTAGTGAAAACTACATTAGGTAGTGTAGTAGGAAATTTTCAAAATAAAATGTAGCAAATCAAAGGAAATGTGCTTGAAATATATATATGATTTTAAAGTATTTCGTAGTTATATCCATGGCTTTTTATAAAAGATGGAAATGGAGTTAATAAAATACTGTGTATTTTTAATTTAGGAAACATTGTGGCTTATAATGAGTCTTTATATAAAACTGAAACCACTGTTCTCTCAAAGAGGAAGTAGTTTACCAAGTATAGCAAGCTCTCAGAAGTTAACTGACATCAATTTCAGTTTCTGTTTAGATTCTGTTTAGATTTCAGCTTTTGCAGGACAATTGATGGAATTCTATTTCATAAATGCTGCAGTACTCTCTTTGTATTTTCTTAAAAAGTCATACGTACATTTTGATTACAGAGTTCTTCCTCACTCAATAAACGTCAATTCATATCTAGTTAAAAATTTTGAAATAGTCAATGCTATTTGTATTACTGAAAACATTTTAGCCTGAATTATCAGTTGTGATTTTCCTTTAACTTTTATGATAAAATTAAAATATGGCTTCTCCTAAATAGTCTAATTGGAAATCTTTAATTGGAAGAAAATCCAACAAGATTGCAAAATGGTAACTTGTAATAAATCTTTGTTTCCTACTGAGCTTTATTAATTACATTTTATCGAGTCATTAATTATACCATTGACATTTGAAGATATAACTTAGAATTATAATAATTTTCAGAGCTCATTAAAATGCAATGTGATTATTTTTTATAAGTATGTTTATAGTGGAACTGAAGTGGTAGGCATATTAGGGAGCATTAGTTACATTTAAAGCATGTCAAAAGAAATAATTTTAAATAAGAAAGAACACAAAATTATCTCCATGCTATGATTTTTACATATGCTAAACTTATATTAATGAAGATTTGAATGAGGAAAAATTAAAAAATATTTGAATTAAAATATATTAATAGCGGCTCAGTTTTGGGAGGTTTAATTCACTTCATTGTTGTCATAATATTTATTCAGTAAATTTAATACATTGACGTATGTTTTTAAATGATACTTATTTGTCTTTGAAGAAATGCCATATTCCATTATGTACAGTTTGTAGTTAGTTGTAGAACTAGTCACCTAGAATTACCAGTAGAGTTTTTATATTAAATGTAATTGAACAGTAGAGCATATGCTATAATGTTGTATGTGATCAATATAGAACAGACTGTAAAGAGAATCTAACACTATATATAATATTTCAACCTTGTAATTATGTGATACTAATTGGTAAATCTTACCATTGCTAGATTTCAAAGGCTTATATATCTTGACATATAAAAACCTGTCATAAAGTTAAAAAAAAAATCACTTCAAGACAAAATTTGGGGCAGCAGGGAACAAGAATGAAAAAACAGAATTTTAGTCATCTGGTAGCTCTTGGTCTAATAATGTTCACACTATTTAAATATTTGAAGGCCGTTAATGTATTGAATACAGAGAAGTTTTAAGAAAATATTATGTAGATCCAATGTTTACTATTATCTGCTCTAACACTGTTTATAATTTGACTCTGTTTGCTTAGTACTCTCTGCTTCGTTTAACTTTCACACCAGGAAGGTAAGAATTTATTTTCTCCCCTGTTCTTCATACATTTACTGAGAACATGCAAGACAATAGGAGTGGGGGAGAAGAATGACTATGTATAGAGAAAATGAAAATGTATTTACATTGCCATTTAAAACATCCAGTGCTTACACCAGTGAGAGTATGCTATATATAACTATATTATCGTTGCTTCTGCTGCTCTCATTTAAGTTTGCAGATAAAGTAAATATAGACAGACTTTTACAGAAAAAGTTCAGGTTCATATTGCAAATAGGGGGAGAAATATCCTTGGAAAACAACCAGTGAATACTCAGCAACAATGAAAAGAACTGAGATGAAACAGAGTATTTTATTCTGGTTAGTAGATTTATAGACAAGGAAAAAGGCATTTAATTAAACATATGCCATTAAGGCCAGTTTATATATAACAAGCTGTATGTATTCCAAGAAGCTCAGAATACATTTGGGGAGCAATACTAACAGGAAAGAGTTAAAGAGGGGGCTAAGGGGAAAGAGAATATGGAGTTGGGGAATAGTGATGCTGAGAGTAATCAGAGCAGATGAAGGATAGAAATGAATAGAAAGTAGGTAGGACCTCTCTGTTGTAACCAGACCACATGGATACTATTTTATAATTTTAAGAAGTAGATGTGGGTGTCTTATATGTGTAAGCTTGGAGGTGCAGCCGAGTAGGTTTTCCCTTGGTATAGTAATTTATTCCAGTAACGATTCTCTTCTATTTTTAAGGTTAAATTACATTTATCACATTTTTTATAAGAGAAAAGAAAATAGAATATGTATTACTTTTTTATTGCTATATAACAAATTATAACACACTCAGTGGCTTGAACAATACAAATTTATTATCTCATGGTCCTGTAGGTCAGAAGTCTGATCACATCTGTGATTTCTCTCTCAGCTGGCACCGCATGAGGCCGGCATCTCCTGGTCCTTTGTTTCTGAGTTGCATTGCTTTCTGACTTCAGTGAATTTCTATGTTGGCTCTCCAAACATCCCCAAATATCCATGTCTAGGCATCTGCTGTCTATACTGGCTCTGAACTCTTTCACTTTTTGTGAGCTCCTTTAAGGACTCCAGTAAATTGATAAAGACCCACCTTGAATGGGCAGGAGTCTCATCTCCATGGAAATAATCTAATCAAAAGGTCCCACCCATAATTGGATAGTCACATCTCCATGGAAACAAACAAATCAAAAGGTCCCACCCACAATAAGTATGCACCCACAGATAGGATTAAAAGAACATGGCTTTTCTAGAACATATAATAGTTTCAGAGTTTACAAACCATAATACTTAACGCATTTGTGAAATTTACCATTGATATCATATTTAATCTGCTGACCACATTTCATCAGTTGCCCAAATAATGTCCTTTATAACATTTTTTTTTTTACCTCCAATACAGGACCCATTCTAGGATTAGATGTTACATCTAATTTCTTTAGTCTCTTTTAATCTGGAAGAGTTCCTCAGCCTTTGCCTTTTTGACACCGACAGTTTTAAAGAATACATAGCCTAACTCCCCAAATCCCACCCCCATTTTTTTGTATGCTGTATACATAATAAATTTCATTTAATAAATTTCAATAATAAATTCCATTATTTTTCCGTATGAGTATCCCATTATTGCAGCAGCATTTGTTGAATTTTTTGTTTGTTTATTTTTTGGGAAGTGCATGGACTGAGAATCGAACCTGGGTCTCCTGCTTGGCAGGTGAGAATTCTACCACTGAAGTACCTTTGTACCTCTCACCCCCATTTTTTAAATAAACTGTTCCTCATTTTCTATATATGTGATGTTCCTGCACAATTCGATTCAGATTATATATCCAATTGGAGTAGTATATATTTGTGAATATATTCTTTTCATCAAATTTCCCTCCTTGAAGGCTACAATGAGCCATATATTACTGGATTAGAGTTAAAGACATCAGTGTGAACTCATATTAAGCATAATATAGATACAGATTGATACTGTGCTGGTTTGAAAGCAATATGTACTCCAGAAAAGTCAAGTTTTAATCCTGATCCAATCTGTGGGAGTAGCTATTTCTTTTGATCCTGATTCAATACTCTAGGGCAGAAATTTTTTATTAGATTATCTCTGCAGAGTTGTGAGATGCCCAAATGTGGGTGTAACCTTTTGATTAGTTGGAGCTGTAACTCCACCCATTCCTGGTGGGTCTTAATTAGTTTACTGCATTCCTTTAAAAGAGTAAACATTTTGGAGAGAGTTAGAAACTACACAATTAACAGAAACTTCAGAACAGAGCTGACACAGATGCTGACACTTGGAGAATAGAGACATGGATGTTTGGACATTCTTGCAGCGCAGCAGACTTCACCATGAGATGTTAAGCAAGCCAGAACCTGGAGAGAGCCAAGGGAAGAAGCCAAGAGTTGAAAGCCAGCCCTGGAATGCAAAATGAGGAACCCCCACAGGAACAGCAGCTAAAAAATGTGTTTGTTTTTAAATCTATTCTGCCTGTCTGTGTCTTTTGATTGGGGAGTTTAATCCATTACCATTTAGTGTTACTACTGTAAAGACAGTACTTTCTTCTACCATTTTGTCTTTTGGATTTTATGTCATATCTAATTTTATTTCTATCTTTACCTTTCCTGATATAGTCTTTTCATCTCCTGTATCTCATTTGAATTGTTTGTTTCTTTGATTGGGCCATATCTTTGATTTTCCTAGTATGACTGGTTATTTTTTGCTTGCATCAAAGCATTTGATTTCTTTACGTATTCTGGAAGTTGTTTTCACTCTTTTACCTAGGATTTTCTTGCTAGATGACTTGTTCTCTATCTGTTCTTAGACATTCATTCAACTTATTCTAGTCCTTTAGCATAAGTTTTTTTTTTAACTGATCAGAATTTTCAGTTCTTGTTTTTCTGTTTCTTCCTCTGCCTATATGGAGATTTTTTTAAGTTTTTCTTTTTTGAGGAGAGTCTGCTCAGATATTATAGACCCCAGTCAGATTTTCCATGACCAGACTGGTCCTCATTTCAGGGGGAAATTGTCACCAGCATCAGTTTTCCTTGAGGGTGAGACTCTGAAAGTTGTCAGACTTTCTTCTGAAACCTCTAGACTCTGTCCTTTTCCTATCCTGTCCAGCATGTGGCACTTGTCTGCCAGTGGCTTCCCACCAGCGTAGTGATGTGGTGCCTTTAAGTTCAGCAGACTCTCCCTGCTGGGAGTGTGGTTGAGACAGTGAGGTTGTAGGTTGGCATTGATTGCTTCAGCTTTCCAGTCCCTGGGGCCTGAATTCCTTGAGGGAGGGATTCCACTTGAGTTGAGCAGCACCTTTCTCTTGGGGAAGGTATAGCCTTTAGGGAATTAACTCCTTTAACATGACTAGTTACTTGGTCTCTCAGACAAATGTAATTCCACCCTTGTCTGGGGCAGTGCTCTAGTCTGAGAAGGCTTCCACTTCTTTTTTTTTTTTTAATTTGCATATGGGCAGGAGGCACCAGGGATCGAACTCCAGACCTCCAGCACGGCAGGTTGGAGCTCTGCCTGCTGAGCCACGGCAGCCGCCCAGGCTTCCACTTCTAACTAATGAGCTAAATAATAGAAACAAAACAAAACAAAACAAAAAAGATTCTTTTCAGAGCAGGACCCCAGCTCCTTGGGTTTGTCAATCAAAATTTTAAGTGGGTATGTGGCTTTATGTATCTCCGGGCTTTTTGTGCCCCTCCCCCGACCAGTTCTCAGAGTCCAGCCATTTTCAAGTATTTTGTGCTGTCCAACTAAAAAATTCTGTTTTTTTTTTCCCAGTCAGTCCTGCCCCCTCTCTGCTGGGGTAAAAACTCTTAGTACCTTTAGCACTTATTCCAGGTTTATCTGTGTTGGCCACCTATTTTCAGTAGTCACAATTTGTTAATTAATTCTGCAATTAGAGTTTTGTTGAGCTAAGCCCTGCCGCTAGTAACGTCTGTTCCCTTTCCCTTCGTGGAGCCAGCCTGCCACCCTTGTGGGGGAGGGGTGCCAGCCTCCATGGCTTGGGAGACTTACAGTTTTGTGTGGGGTCTCAGCCAGTTCAGCTTGTCCAGACTGGTTTACACTGTGTGTCCAGTCACTGATATAGCCCAGAAGTTGTTCTATACTGTCTCTGTCTATTTACTAGCTCCTCTGGAGGACAAACTATATACTAAGTTCCATACCTCACTAAGCCATCATCTTGCCCCACCTCCGCCTTCCCCCTTGTTTTTGAAAGACAGTTTTGCTGGGTATGGAATTCTTGGTTGGCAAGTTTTTCTCTTTCAGAATCTTAAATATGTCATACCACTGTGTTCTCACCACCATGGTTTCTGTTTAGAAATCCACACAGTCTTATCAAGCTTCCCTTGTGTGTGGTGGATCGCTTTTCTCTTGCTGCTTTCAAAATTCTCTATTTGTCTTTGACATTTGACAATCTGATCAATAAGTGTCATGGAGTAGTCTATTTGGATCTATTCTGTTTGTGATATTCTGCGCTTTTTGGATCTGTAATTTTATGTCTTTCTTAAGAGATGGGAAATTTTCAGTGATTATTTCCTCCATTAGTCTTTTTGCTCTTTTTCCCTTTTGTTCTCTTTGTAGGACACCCACAGCATGTATATTCGTGCACTTCATGTTGTCATTCAATTCTCTGAGACCCTGCTTATAGTTTTTCATTCTTTTCCCTATTTTTTCTTTTCTTTTCTTTTTTTTTAAATTTGCATATGGGCAGGAGGCACCAGGGATCGAACTCCAGACCTCTAGCATGGCAGGTCGGAGCTCTGCCTGCTGAGCCACAGCAGCCGCCCTTCTTTTCTTTTTTGTGTTGGATTTCAGATGTCCTGTCCTCTAGTTCACTCATCCTTTCTTATGCCTCTATAAATCTGTTGTTGTAGGTCTCCATTGTTTTTTCATCTCTTCTGTTGTGCCTTTCATTCCCATAAGTTCTGCAATTTGTTTTTTCAAATGTTTGGGTTCTTCTTTATGTTTGCCAGTATCTTGTTTATGTCCTTCATCTCTTTTGCCATATTTTCCCTTAGCTCATTAATTTGACTTTTGATGAGATATTGCATGTCTGTTCAAACATCATGAGTTAATCATTTCAGCTCCTGAATCTCATTGTAGTATTGGTTTGTTCCTTGACTGGGCCATATTTTTTATTTTCCTACTATGACTTGTTAATTTATTCTGGCATCTAGGCATTTGATTTCCTTAATTAGTTTATTCTGGAGGTGTTTTCACTCTTTTACCTAGGGTTTTCTTGTCAGATCACTTTGTTCTATAGCTGTTCTTTGGCATTCATTTCAACTTATTCTAAACCTCTAGCATAGAGGTTTAACTGATTCCTGTTTAACTGATCAGAATTTTTCAGCTCTTGTTTTTCTGTTTCTTGCCTTGCAAATATGGAAACTTTTTTTGAGATATGATTGACACCAGTCACATTTTCCCAGGCCAGACAAACCCAAGGAGGAGAGAGATGTGTATCAAGTTTTCCTGAGGGTGAGACCCAGCAGGTTGTCATATTTTCCTATGAAGCCTGTAGACTCTTTGTTTTTTCTTTCCACCCAGCATGTGGCACTTGTCTGCCCGCAGCTTCCCACCAGCATAAAGTGATTTGGTGCCTTTAATTTTAGTATCTTCTCCTTGCCAGTTATGTGGTTGAGCTAGAGGTAGCAGGTGGGCCTGGGTTGCTTCTGTTTTTGAGCCTCTGGGGCCTGAATTCCTTGAAGAAGGTCCTCTACTTGAACTGGGAGCCACAGCCCTTTTCTTGGGGAAGTTACACACTTATAGGGAATTAACTCCATTCACCTTCCTAGTTACTTTGTCTCTCAGACATCCTTAATTCCGCCCTTGCCTGGGGCTGTCCTAGAGCCTAAGAGTGCTGACATTCTGTTTAATGAACTAATGAGCTGTTAAGAAGTTAAAAAAAAAAAAAAAAAAAAGCCTTTTCAGAGCTTGACCCCAGCTCCAAGTTTGCCAATCAACAGCTGAAGTTGGTATGTGCCTTTCTGTGTCTATAAGCTGTGTGTGCCCCCTTTTCTTGGGATCCAGCCCTTTTCCAGTATTTTGTGCTGTCCAACTCAAAAAGCCTCTCTTTTTTTTGTTTTTTATTTTCTGTCAGTCATGCCCTCTCTCTTCCAGGGCTCAAACTCCTGGTTCCTTTAGTGCTTATTCCAGCCTTATCTGTGCTCAGGGCCTGTTTTCAGCAGTCAGGATTTGTAAATTAACTTCACAATTGGAGCTTGGTTGAGCTGATTCCTTGCTACTCATAAAGTCTCTTTTCTTTCCGCTCATGGATCCAGCCTGCTGAACCCATGGGGAGGTGAGTCCACTTCCTTGGCTTGGAGGACTTACAGTTCTCTGGGAGATCTCAGCCATTCCACCTGTTCTAGACTGGTGTACAATGTGTGTCTGGTCAGTGATGTCCCCCCAACAGTTGTTCCATACAGTTCCTGGCTACTATTTACTAGCATCTCTGGAAGAATAAACTTAATTCCATACCTCACTATGCCACCATCTTGCCTTTTCTGTCTAATGTTTGCTTTTTTATTTTTATTATTAGAGACAGTGTAGATTTGTGAAAAAACCTGTAAAAGATCAATGTTCCCATGTACCCCTCTGTTGTTGATAGTTTTCATTTGTATGAACCTTTGTTACAACTGATGAAAGAATATTGAAATATTACTGTTAATGAGAATCCGTAGTTTACATTAATTGTCTTTTCCCATATACCATCCTATGAGTAACATCTTGTTGTGATGGTTAGTGTCATCTTGGCCAAATGATTATGACCAGTTGTTTGTTCAGGCAAGCACTGGCGTGACCTTTGCTCCAAGGATATTTCATGGCTGGTTGATAAACTGGAAGGCTGGTGTCTTAAGTCATAGGTTAGTTGATTGCATCTGTGGCTGATTACTTCTGCAATCAACTAAACTGTGTCTCCAATCAGTTGAAGGGTTTTAGGAAGAAGAGAGACTCTTTCACTGGTTCTTCATCTAGTGAGCTTCTCCTGTGGAGTTTATCCAGACCCTTCATTGTAGCTGCCAGCTTCACAGCCTGCCCTATAGATTTTGGAGTCTTCCATTCCCTAGGTTTTATCAGACACCTTTGCAAATCTTGTATTAACAGATCTCTCCTGTTGGTTCTGTTTCTCTGAGAACCCTGATTAACACACCTCATAATTGTGTGGTGCATTTGTTATCATTCATGAGAGAATATTCTTGTATTTGTACTATTAACTGCAGTCCATCATCCATGACAGGTTCACTGTTATACAGTTCCATGTTTCTAGATTTCTTACTAGTAAAATACACTACCCAAAACCTTCCCTTTCAACCATATTCGTGTGCATAATTCAGTATTATTAATTACATTCACAGTCAACCTAATTAAAAATTCTGCACAAATTAAAAGTCAGCTTCCCATTTTCTATCCTTTTCTGTCCTCTGATAACTTATATTCTAGATTCTAACTCTTAAGAGTTTGCTTGTTATAATTTGATCATATCAGTGAGATTATACACTGGAATACGATAAATTTGTCTTTTGTGTCTGACTAATTTCACTCAGCATAATGTATTCAGGGTTCATCCATATTGTCATGTGCTTCAGGACTTCTTTCCTTCCTACAGCTGAGTAATATTCCATTATATGTTTATACCACAT
This sequence comes from Myrmecophaga tridactyla, assembly GCA_004026745.1. NCBI lineage: Eukaryota > Metazoa > Chordata > Mammalia > Pilosa > Myrmecophagidae > Myrmecophaga > Myrmecophaga tridactyla. The sequence goes on from PVIY010010179.1 coordinate 38,398, forward strand.
TTTGTTCAGTTATTGGTTGAGGGACACTGGAGTTGCTTCCATCTTTTGACGATTCTGAATAATGCTGCCATGAACATCAGTGTCAAAAGGTCTGTTCAATTTCCTGCTTTCAGTTCTTCTGGGTATCTTCCTGCTAGTGGGATTGCTGGATCATATGCCAGTTCTATACTTTACCTTCCCAAAGAACTGCCAAATAGACTTCCACAGCAGCTCTACCGTTTTACATTCCCACCAGCACTAAATGAGTGTTCCTTTCTCCACATCCTCTCCAGCACTTGTTGTTCTCTATTTTTTTTTAATAGCCGCCATTCTCATAGCTGTGCAGTGGTAGCTCACTGTGATTTTCATTTTCATTTCCCTAATAGGTAGTAATTTTCAGCATCTTTTCATGTGTTTTCTAGCCATTTGTATTTCCTCTTTGGAAAAATGCCCATTCAAGTGTTTTGTCCATTTTTTTAAAAATTGGGTTGATTTTGTTTTTATTGTTGAGTGGTAGTGTTTCTTTATGACTTTTCCTTTTATACATTATGGTCCAAAACCACTGATTTATCATTATAGTTTATGCATTTGCCTTTTATTTCTGTAGGAATAAAAAGTGGAGTTACTAAACAAAAAAATACAATAGTATTTGTATTTATGCTCACCCTTGCCATTATCTTTACCTGAGATCTTTATTTCTTCGTGTGGATTCTGTCAATTGTCCATTGTCCTTTCCTTTCAACCTGAAGAACTGCCTTTAGCATTTCTCATAGGGCTGGTGTGAAGTCCCTCAGCTTATGTTTATTTGGGAATTTCTTAATCTCTTCCTCATTTTTGAAAGACAGTTTTGTCAGATATAGAATTCCTGGTTGGTAATTTTTTTTTTTTTTTGCATTTTAACATTTCTTTATTGTGAAATATAACATATGTACAAAAAAGCAATATATTTCACAGTACATTGTAACAAGTACAAAAACAAAGTATAACGTGATTTGTTATAGAACAGATTTAAAAGTTTGGTATGGGTTACAGTTCCACAATTTCAGGTTTTTCCTTCTGGCTCCTTCACGACACTGGACACTAAACAGAAATATTAAAATAATGATTCAGTAGTCAGACTGATTTGTTAAATCCCAACTTCTCTGTTATAACTCCTCCTTCTCTTTTGATCCTACCATAGTCTGGGATGTATCTTTGCACAGAATTATAAGGTTTCCTTCCCATTCTGGGCTCCATGTGTTTGGGTTGTTTAAGTGAGCTTTTCAGGTAGGTTGATTTAGGTTGTTTGTTACAGAAGTTTAAGATCTAGATACAATAAACCTCTCTGTCTTTGGCTTCACACAGTAGGTGAAGCTCTAGAATGCATACACTATTATCCTTTACCTTGTATTTTGGTTTACCTTGGTCCCAGCTAGATCAGCTTCATTTTTTTCTCTAATTGAAGACTTGGCCTCTTTTTTTTTCCTGGTTACTTTAACAGTTGTTGTATGTGGCAATGCTGACTTTCAGAGCAGCAGAACTCCAGGTCCAAGTCTCAGGTATCACATAGGTACCCCAGACCATACCATATTTGTTCTTTTCTTTCTGGCTTATTTCATACAGTATGGCATCCCCAGGATTCATTCACTTTGCTGCATGCCTCACAATTTTGTTCCCTTTTATAGCTGCACAATATTCTGTTGTGTGTAAACACCACAGTTCACCATTCTGTATCTCAGTCAGTGTACCCCACAACCCTTTCTATCTATTGGGCATCATGAATAATGTCCAAAATAAACAATCCATATCTTACAGTGTCCTCACTTAGTTGTATCATTATCAGCACTCTAAATTTTAGACAACTTTCATTGGTCCAAAGAGACAAAGAACCAATAAACATGATGTGCTGGTTTGAAAGGATGTATGGACCCTAGAAAAGCCATGTTTTAATCTAAATCCCATTTCCTAAAGGCAGAATAATCCCTATTCAGTACCATAAATTTGAAATTGTAATCAGATCATCTCCCTGGGGATGTGATTTAATCAAGAGTGGTTATTAAGCTGGATTAGGTGACGACATGTCTCCACCCATTTGGGTGGGTCTTGATAAGTTTCTGGAATCCTATAAAAGAGGAAACATTTTGGAGAATGAAAGCAATTCAGAGACAGCCAGAGAAGAATGACATAGCCAAGAGAGCCCACAAGCCAGCGACCTTTGGAGATGAAGAAGGAAAACACCTCCCAGGGAGCTTCATGAAACAGGAAGTCAGGAGAGAAAGCTAGCAGATGATGTCTTGCTTGCCATGGGCCCTTCCAGCCAAGAGAAAAACCATGACTGTGTTCACCATGTGCCTGCTTGGATGAGAGAGAAACCCAGAACTTCATCGGCCTTCTTGAACCAAGGTATCTTTCCCTGAATACCTTTGATTGGACATTTCTATAGACTTGCTTTAATTGGGACATTTTCTCCGTCTTAGAACTGTAAACTACCAACTTGTTAAGTTCCCGTTTTTAAAAACTGTTTCGTTTCTGGTATATTGCATTCTGGCAGCTAGCAAACTAAAACACATGGCTTCACCAAATATTAAATATAAACCTCCTCTTATCACTTGTCCCTCCACTCCAATTATTTACCCCAGGTATTGTTGTGGTACTATTTATGTCTTCCTGTTAACTATAGGCTATAGTGTGCAATATTAGTTTTCCCTCTATACCCCCTGTATTAGTTTGTTAAGATGCTGGAATGTAATATGCCAGAAATGGAATGGCGTTTAAAAAATGAATTTAATAGTTACAAGTTTACAGTTCTAAGGCTGTGAAAAATGCCCAAATTAAGGTGTGAACAAGAGGTTACTGTCACTCAAGAAAGGCTGATGCCTTCTGGGACACCTCTGTCATCTGGAAAGGCAAGTGACTGGTATCTCCTTGTCCTTGTTCTCAGTTCCATTGCTCCCAGCTTCTGATGCCAGTAGTTTTCTCTCTAAGTGTCTGTGGGCCTTTACTTAGCTCCTCGGTATACAACTCTGAATTCTGGCTCATGGGAAGGCTCCTTGCAACATATGCTGGGTTCTGCCCATATCCAGGCATCTGTTCTCTCTTTTGGCACTCCAACCATCTCCAAATATCCATTTATCGGCTGTGAAGCAGCTGTTCTCCAGGCACCTGCATCGGCTCTAAGGTTTCTCCAAAATGTTTCCACATTAAAATGACTCCAGTTAACTAATCAAGACCCACCCTGAATGGGCTGGGTCACCTCTCCATCTACCCCAAAGGCCATACCTGCTGTGGGGCGCACTGAAAGAGAGACCACATAATTTAAAACTGCAAGCCAATTTGGAGTCTTTATTAGCCGGCCAGCGACTGCCTCATAAACTTCCAAGAAGGAAGATTCAGAGAGCAGCCCCCAGAGGTTTTCAAGGTAAGCTTATAAAGGTTAAAATTATGTTGTCGTTTGCAGTTGCTAGCCAGCAAGCATAATCATAGAAGCAGAAAAATGCCATTAGCTCTTGCCAAAACACATCCCGTTCCCCCAGTTCCCTAACATTGGTTATTGTTTAACTCTTGGGGACTTTCCCTGCTTGGGTCTGATTTATTGTTCCTGGCCCTCCACAATACCCACAATTGGGCATGCCACATCTTCATGGAGTTAATTTCATCAAAAGGTCAAATCCACAACTAGGGACATTACTTCTCCATGGAGATACTCTAATCAAAAGGGTTTCCACCTGCAGTATTGAATCAGGAGTAAAGGACATGGCTTTTCTGGGGGTTCAAAACACTTTCAGGCCAGCACACTCCCCTCTATTATTTATTCTTTGTACATGATTAAACCTTTGAAGTAGTTCATGTAAGAACTACTTCATGTAGAGTTAATTGGTGGGATATTTGACTCTATACAACCCCTTTCAATCCTATTCATCTTCAATACAGCCTTGTTACTTATAACTCCACTAATGAACTATTTTTACCTCTATCCTTTTACTTACATTTAAATTTAGCCTCATTTGGTAACCACTCCCCCCTCTCTAGCCTCTCTAGCTTCTGTGTATCTCTAAGTCTCCTATATTCTATATTGTAAGCCTCTGAGTTTAACTTTACCAGAGTCATAATAGTGAAATAATACAGTATCTATTCTTTTGTGTCTGGCTTATTTCAATTACCATATGGCCTCAAAGTTCATGCATGTTATCAGATGCTTCAGAACCTCATTTTGTCTTACTGCTGCATAGAATTCCATCATATGTATAAATCACATTTTGTTTATGCAAGTCATCTCTTGATGGCCACCTGGATTGTTTCATCTTTTTTTTTTTTTTTTTTTGCATGGGCAGGCACCGGGAATTGAACCCGGGTCTCTGACATGGCAGGTGAGAACTCTGAGCCACTGTGGCCCACCCTGTTTCCATCTTTTGACAGTTGTAAATAGTGCCACTGCTTAACATTGATGTGGTAAATGTCTGTTCATGTCCCTGCTTTTGGCTCTTCTGGTTATTGGTATTATCGGATCCATACTTGGTTTTCTGAGGAACCACCAAACTCTTCCATAGCAGCTGTACTATTATATATTTCCACCAGCAATGAATAAGTGTTCCAATTCCTCCACATTCTCTCCAACATTTGTAGTTTTCTGTTTGTTTAATAGCAACCATTCTTATAGGTGTGAGGTGATATCTGATTGTAGTCTTGATTTTCTTTTCCCTTATAGCTAAAGAAAGTGAGTATCTCTTCATGTGCTTTTTAGCCATTTGTATTTGCTCTTCTGAAAAATGTCTTTTCATTTCCTTTGCCCATTTTATAATTGGTTTATTTGTTCTTTTGTTGTTAAGTTGTATAGTTTCTTTATGTACTTAAAATATCAAAGCTTTGTCTGATATGTGGCTTCAAAATATTTTCTGCCATAGAGTTGGCTGCCTTTTCACCTTTTTGACAAAGTCCTTTGAAGCACAGAGGTTTTGATTTTGAGAAGTTCCCATTTATCTATTCTTTTCTTTCATTGCTTGTGCTTCAGGTGTTAAGTTTAAGAAGCTACTTCTTATTACTAAGAACTGAAGGATGTTTCCCTATATTTTCTTCTAGGAGAAACATCTCTTATGTTTAGGTCTTTGATCTATTTTGAATTAATTTTTCTATAGGTTATAAGGTAAGGTTCCTCTTTCTTTCTTTTGGCTGTTGATATCCAGTTCTTTCATGACCATTTATTGAAAAGACTCTTTTGCCCCAGGTCAATGGATTGGAGGGCCTTGTTGAAGATCAGTTAAACACAGATTTGTTGTTCTGTCTCTGCACTTTGGATTTGATTCCATTGGTCAGTATTTCTGTCTTTGTGCTAGTACCATGCTGCTTTGACCACTATGACTTTATAATGAGCTTTAAAGTCAGGAAATATTTGTCCTCCCACTTTGCTCTTTTTTTTTTTTGTAGGATATTTTTAGCTACTTGAAGTTTCTGTCTCTTCCAAATAAATTTGATAACTAGCTTTTCCAAGTCATCAAAATAGGTTGTTTATTGGTATTGCCTTGAATCTGTAGATTAATTTACATTGAATTGACATCTTAACAACATTCAGCCTCCTTTCCGTGAGCATGGACTTCCCCCCCCACTTTTTTAGATCTCCTTTGATTTTTTTTTTTTACCAATGTTTTATAGTTTTCTGTGTATAGGTCTTTAATATCCCTGGTTAAGTGTATTCCTAGAAACTTCATTATTTTAGTTGCTATTTTGAATGGATTCCTTTCCTTAATTTCCTTAATTCCTCAGGTCATTACTTCTGTATAGAAACATTACTGATTTTTGTATATTAATCTTATATCCCGCCCCTTTACTGAATTTGTTTATTAGCTGAAGTAATTAAGCTAATAAATATAGCTTAATTATACAGGAAATTATCCTATACTTGGAAAATATATAGGCTTTTCCAAGTATAGGATCATGTCATCGGCAAATAATGAAAATTTGACTTCTTCCTTTCCTATTTAGATTCCTTTTATTCCTTTTTCCTACCTGACTGCTCTAGTTAGAACTTCTAATACAGTGTTGAATAAGTAACAATGGTGACAATGGTCATCCTTGTCTTGTTCTCTATCTTAGGGAGAATGCTTTCAGTCTCTCACCAGTAAGTATGATGCTGGCTGTGGACTTTCCATATATGCCCTTTATCATATTGAGGATGTTTCCTTTGATTCCCACCTTTTGAAGTATTTTTATTGAAAAGTGATAAGTTTCTTGATCAGGAAGGAAGAGAGGAGACCAAAACTTGATTAAAGGAGTGTTATTGTGAGAGTGTGTACCAACGGGCTGACGCTTAAGATGGCAATAGCCTTGAGCAGGGGAAGGGGTAGAGCTTAAATAGGATGGGGATAGGGGAAGGGAGGTGGATTTTCATGGTTTGTCTTGAAAGCAAGAAGTTGCCAGGCTAAGCAGGGAGTTATCGCAAGCTTGTATCTGCTGGGGCTGTAGCTGCTGGAGGGAGGATCCTGAATAAGGGGAGCTATTGCAAGATTGTAGTTGTGGGGACTATAATTGCCAGAGGGCAGAGGTTTGATAAGGGGAGTTATCTCAGGATGCTGCTGCGAGAGGGTGGATGCAAGAGCAATCATGGGACTACTGCATGAACAGAGGCAGGTTTGGTTTTGCAAGGGGCCTCCTGGAAGTTATAGGTGTGGGATTTGGCCTAACCAAATGGTTGCTGAATTTAGTTGAATGCTTTTTCAGCATAAATCAATATAATCATGTGATTTTTCCCTTTTGATATATTAATATGCTGTATCACATTGATTGATTTTCTTGTGTTGAACCACCCTTCCATTCCTGGTATAACCCCCCTTGTTTGTGATGTATAATTCTTTTACTGTGTCATTGGATTTGATTCAGTAGTAGTTTGTTGAGAATTTTTGCATCTATGTTCATTAGTGAGATTGGCCTATAATTTTCCTTTCCTGTAATGTCTTTATCCAGTTTTGGTATGAGAGTGATGTTAGCTTTGTGAAATGTGTTAGGTAATATTCCTTTATCCTCAATTTTTCTGGAACAGTTTAAGGAGGATTGTTGTTAGTTCTTTTTGGAATGTTTAATAAAGTTCTCCTGTAAAGTTGTTTTACCCTGGGCTTTTCTTTGAAGGGAGATTTTTGATGACTGAATCTCTTTACTTGTAATTAATATGTTGATAACTTCTATTTCTTCTTGAGGCATCGTAGATTGTTCTAGGAATTGGTTTCTAGGAATTCATCTATTTCATCTAGGTTGCCTAGTTTATTGGTGTATAGGTGTTCATAGCATCCTCTTATGATTTTTTTTAAATTTCTTCAGGAACCGTGGTAACAACCCCTCCTCTCAATTTTAATTTTTTTATTTGTATACTCTCTTTCTTTCATTGTCAGCCTAGCAAGGGGACCATCGATTTTATTGATTTTCTCAAAGAACCAGCTTTTGGTTTTGTTGATTCTATTTTTTTTTTTTCTTCTCCAGTTCATTTATTTCTGCTTTGCTCTTTATTTCTCTTCTGCTGTTTGTTTTGGGGTTAACTTGCTGTTCTTTTTCTACTTCTTCCAGGTAAGCAGTTAAGTCCTGGATTTTTGGTCTTTCTTCTTTTTTAATATAGGCATTTAGGGCAATAAATTTCCCTGTCAGCACTGCCTTTGCCACATTCAATAATTTCTGATATGTTGCCTTCTCATTTTCATTCATCTCCAGATATCTATCAATTTCTTTAGCAATTTCTTCTTTGACTCACTGATTGTTTAATAATGTATTGTTTAATCTCCATGTGTTAAAGTTTTGGTTCTTTGATGGTTATTAATTTCCAGTTTTATTCTGTTGTGGTCAGAGAAACTGCTTTGAATAATTTCAGTCTTATTAAATTTATCAGGATTGTTTTGTGTCTTACCATATGATCTCTTCTGGAGAACATTCCATGAGCACTAGAGAAGAATGTATGTCCTAGTGTTTTAGTGTATAGCAGTCTATATATTACTATTAGGTCTAAATCCTTTATCACATTATTTAAGTCCTCTATTTCCTTGTGTATTTTCTATCTGTCTGTTCTATCTGTAGAGGAGAGTGGGGTATTGAAGTCTCCTACTGTTATTGTTGAAACGTCTGTTGCTTCCTTTGCTTTTGCCATATATGCCTCATGTACTTTGGAGCTCCTTGTGTGGGACATAAACATTTATGATCGTTATTTCTTCTTGGTGAATTGTCCCTTTTGTAATGTCCTTCCTTGTCTTAATTTTTATATTTAAGTCTTTTACCTTTAAAGTCTATTTTATCTGATATTGGTATAGCTATTCCTGCTTTATTTTGATTACAGCTTGCATAGAAGATCTTTTTCCATCCTTTTACTTTCAATCTATTTATATCCTTGGGTCTAAGATGAGTCACTTTTAAGCAGCATATAGATCATGTTTTTAAATCCATTCTGCCTATTGATATCTTTAAATTGGTGAATTTAGTCTGTTATGTAAAGTTATTATTGTAAGAGCAGTTCTTGAGTCTTCCATCTTATTCTTTAGTTTTTATTTATCAGATCTGTATATTCTTTTCCTTCTATTTTTATCTTTTAAGTTATCCTTACTGATACTCTTCAGTTCTGTTCCCTCCTCCAACTTCCCTCTTCTATCTCTTTTTTTAGCTGACAGAGGTCCTTTCATTATTTCTTTTAGGGCAGGCCTCTTGTTGACAAATTCTTTTAGCCATTTTTTGTCCAAGAAGATTTTAATCTCTTGATCAATTTTTTTTTTTTTTTGCATGGGCAGGCATCAGGAATCGAACCCGCGTCTCTGGCATGGCAGGCGAGAACTCTACCTGCTGAGCCACCATGGCCCACCCTCTCTTGATCAATTTTTAAGGATCTCTTGGCTTCATGAAGAATTACTGGCTGGAATTCTTTCTCATTCATGATCATTTTAAATGTATTATTATACTGCTTACTGTCTTTTCACCTCCATGGTGCCTGTTTAGTAGTCTAGCCTCTGTCTTATGTGGTTTCCCTTTTATGTAGTAAATCACTTTTTTTCTTGCTGCTTTTAAGCCTTTTTGCTTCTCTTCAACATTTGACAATCTGAATAGTATGTGTCTTGGAGGAGGCTTATTTGGATTAATTCTATTTGGGGTTCATTGGGCTCATTTGATTTGAGTTTTTATGTCTTTTATAGTAGTTGGGAAGTTTCCCCCCATTATCTCTTCAACTAACCTTCCTAGCCCTTTACTCTTCTCTTTTGGGACACCATTAGTTCTTATACTTGTGCTCTTCATGTTGTCAGTCATTTCACTGAAATCCTTTCCAATTTTTCCATCTTTCTTGCTGTTTGTTCTTTTGGATGCTTGCATTCAATTGTCCTGTCTTCTAGCTCACCTATTCTCTCTTCTGCCACTTCCAATCTACTGTTATGTGCCTCTATTATATTTTTAATTTAGATTACAGTATATTTCATCTCAGTGAGATCTGCTGTTTTTCTGTTTATTCTTTCAGATTCTTTGTTTATGCTCTTCTAGTGTCTTCTTAATATCCTTTATGTTCTTTTGAACATTCTTGTTTAGTTGTTCCTAATTCCATGTCTTTTTAGTTTGGTCATTTGGCTGAGCCACATCTGCCTGTATCTTCATGTGCTTTGTGATTTTCTGTTGTGTTCAGGGCATTTGATTGTCTTGATAAGGTTGTTTTGCATGTTGCTTTCCTTCACTCATCAAAGGTTTTGTATTTGCTTAGGTTTGGATTGAAGTCCCTTTTTGCACTGGTTTGTCAGTAATTCCCTGCCAAACTAAGGCCCAGATCTCGTGGAGGGGCTGCAGTTCTACCTGAGGCTTCCCAGTAGATGGCGGGCTTGAGCCACCTTTTCTTCTCAGGACTGCGTCTTCCCGACTGCCGCCACCATGTATGCAAGATGGAGACCTGATGAAATCCCATCCAGAGCCATTGATCTCAGGGCACACTGATAGCCACCAACCCTGGGGCTGTGGGGTGGGCAGTGTGCACCTCAGTGCAGACTCCACTTATGGGCCCAATGAGTCAGGTGGCCCCCAGGTTCTCACTTTGGATGACTTTGGATTGTGGGGCCAGGTATTTCAGCTGCCCTTGCCCAGAGCCTACCCCAAAATGCCTGGCGGCTGGTCCTAGTGCTGAGAGGGGTAGCTTATCAGTACGCCAGGTGGGGTGGTTATTCATAGTGCCTGCTGGGTGGCTATTTTTAGTGCCCTTTTGGGTGTACTTCTTCTTGGCTATGGAACTATGTGGGAAGTTTTCCCAAGCTCACTGTGGGTTTGGTTGGAGTGGAGGTACAGTCTGCTCCTTTGGACCCATGCTTCCCTGTGTGCTACCATTTGCCCCTGGTGGGGCTACTCCCCAGTATACTCGCCCTGTTCTCTCCATCTCAACTTCTCAACTTTTTTGTCTGGAGCCTCCCTATATAATGTGACCTTCTCTGGTCCCTTGCACCCTGGAACTGCAGTCCCAATCTTTTTTCTCTGTCCCTTCTCTTGTTCCATGGAGCAGGGGTGAACTCAGCCTATTCTGGTCCACCATCTTCTGAGAACTTTCTTAGTTTTTCAAGTGAGCTCTTTTGAGATAATCTCATTCCCTAGAATATTTATTTCACCTTTTGTATCTCTACCACCACAGTCATTACAGGAGAGATTCCCTTTCTTCCCCCCACTCCCACCCCCAGATTCCACAACTGAACACATGTAAACCATATACACCTTAACTGTTCAGTTTCCCCCTGCTTAGTAATTATTTTCTTTCAACATTTTATATGTCTTCCTGTTGCTTTCTGGCCTCCATGCTTTCCAATGAGACAATTGGTACTTAATCTTATTGAGGCTAGCTTGCAGGTTATAGGTTACCTCTCTCTTGTATCTTTCAGAATTCTCTTTAACAGTTTCATTATGACATTGTGTAGTGTACTTTGTTTGGGTTTATCCTGTTTGGATTTCATTGAGTGTCTTGGATGTGTATCTTCATGTCTTTTATTAAAATTGGAAATTTTTCCGCCATTATCTTTTTTTTTTTAGCTATTATCTTTTGAATATTCCCCCTGCTCCTTTTGTTTCTTTCTGGGATCCCCACATGCTTATAATGGTATATTGGTGCTATTTCATAGGTTCTTCAGGCTGTGTTTACTTTTATTCATTTTTCTTTCTGCTTCTCAGACTAGATGACTTCAGTTCTCTCATTGTCACGCACACTTATTCTTTTTTTTTCTGTTCCAATCAGCTTTTGAACCCCTCTAGGGAATTTTAAATTTCTATTACTATGGTCTTCAGCTCTGTTTATTTCCTTTTCATAATTTCCTTCTGTCTATTGATATTCTCTTTGTGTCCATCATCATTTCCCCGATTTCCTTTAGTTCATTGTCTATATTTTCCTTTAGTTCTTTGGGCATATTTAGGACCAGTTTTCAAAATTTTTCTGTCATATGATATATACACAAAGCAGGGAAATAAAAAAGTAATAGTTTTCAAAGCAGTCTTCAATGAGTAGTTACAGGACAGATCCCAGAGTTTGTCATGGGCTACCATACCATCATCTCAGATTTTTCCTTCTAGCTACTCCAGAACACTGGAGTCTAGAAGGGATACATATTACTTTTATTATCACAAATGACTTTTTTTTTCTTTTTTGTGAAAAATAACATATACACACACATAAAGCACAGCCCAACAATTAGTTGTAGAACAGATTTCAGAGATTTCAGAGTATGGGTTACAATTCCATAACTTTAGGTTTTTACTTCTAGCTGCTCTGAGATAGTGGAGACTAAAAGAAATAACAATATAATGATTCAGCAATCATACTCATTTGTTAAACCCTACCTTCTCTGTATAACTCTACCATCACCTTTGATCTTTCTATCCCACTATTTAGGGATATTTGGGCTATGGCTGTTCTAACTTTTTCATTTTGGAATAGCCTGGCAATAATATGGGGTAGGGAGATGGAACTAGTTGATGTTCTGGAGAGGCTGGCCCCTCTAGCCTCCAGGACTTATCTGGTCCAGGGAACCATCTAGGGGTTGTAGGTTTCTGGAAAATTACCCTAGTACATATACTAGAATCTTTGTAGAATCTTATATAATGTCCTAGGTGTTCTTTTAGGGTTGGCAGGAATGATTTTGGTTGGGATTTGACAAGTTATGATGGGTAGCATGTCTGTCGCTTGCGTAAGAGTGACCTCCCGAGTATCCTCTTGACCCTATTTGAACTCTTTCAGTCACTAATACCTTATTTGTTATTCTTATTATCCCCCTTTAGGACCGTTTTTAAAAGTCTTTGTCTGCTATGTTCCAGGTCTATTCCTCTTGTCTGTGGTTTCTGATGTTTTAATCTTCTTCTTTCCCCGGGCCATTGTCTCCTGTTATTATGTGTGTTTTGTAATCTTTTGTTGAAACCTGGACATGTTGATATTTTAATGTGTTAATGCTGTGGCATCTATTCCTTAAGCTTATAACCAGCTAGTGCTATGAAAGAGCTTTCCTTCAATGCCAGGAGCTAACAAAAAGGAAAAGAATGAAAGCTGCAAACAAGAGCAAAGAAGTCACTTTTTCCAGTCTTTGCAGGTTGTCTTGTGTTTATGTGCTTTTTTGGGGGTCATCTATACAATGGTTTTAGAGAATACCACTAGGCTATTGCATGGGACCTCCCTGATCTTTTTGCAGTTGATTTGTGTCTTGGGCATGTAAGTATGGTTCTAGGAACTCTTTACACAGATTCAAATATACTCTCTTCTCTAGGCAGCAGTTTCTTCCCCATTTCAATAGTGCCGTATGTGTCCTATAGTCCACAATCCCTTTCCCCAGGAATCCGCTTGATTGCTCTTCCAAAGCATTCTGTAGGAGAGCTCTGTGAGCCACTTTCTACAATCAGACGTGTTCTGGAATAGTGAATTGCCTTGGCAACCACTAGATAGATTGGGCCAGATATACATGCTTCCAGTATGAGAAATACTGTGCTCCTTCTGGAACTAGGACTGGTGTTTTGTACTTGAAATGTGGCTGGCTCTATGCTGACCCAGTTAGAGGTGAGGGACAGATCAGTCAGCGTTCCAAGAGAGCCTGCAGCTTTTAATTGTCTTTTTTCTTGATTCATTGCTTATCCTGTTACTACAATTCTATAACTATTTTCTGGAGTTTTTATAAAGATGCTTCTGTGAGTTCTTAGTGGTTGTTCAAAGCTCTTGAGGGATAAAAGCCTAAAGCTTCTCACTATGCCATATTGATTAGGGTGTAACTTTCCCTTCCTTTCTGGTGTAGTGATTGGACTATGACTCCAACACAATACACCATAGATAATGGCATTTAGGATTCAGAGGGTGACTGTGTCCCAACTTTTTATGCCTCCTTTCCTGGAGTTTTGAAGGCATCTAAATATAATTCCACATGAATGATTGGTTAGGATTAATGACTGTTAACTCTAGAGTAGTGCATCCACTGCCACTTATTGCCCATGAGACCTTGGCTGATTCACTTTCTTCAATGAAGTTATATCTTCATGGTTTGGGGGCTAGTAGAAGTCCAAAATCGACACTTCAACAAGGGATTTTTCTCTCTGAAGTATATGACTTTCTGGTGCTGGCTGCCGGAGATCCTGAAGTTCCTTGCATCACATGATAACATTCTCACCTTCCTCTCAAAGCATGTCATTTTAAATGTCTTATTAGAGTACTACGCATTTATTTTGCTTCTCCACATTTATATTTAAGGTCCCAAACAAATTTCATCTTTGCTAGAATATTTTTAGATCCTGTTTGTATTTTAAGAAACAATTGTAATTCTTCATACTTAAGCTGGCTAGGTATTAGTTTATGAATATAAATTAACTAAAATTGTGTTTTCTGACCAAAACCTGGCTGTAGATTTGAATTGTTATGGGTTGTCTAGAATATTAGTATTAAGGTGAAGAAAGTTTTAAGTAAATACCAAAATCTGCAATTTGGGTACTGAATAGTGGCATCATGGTATATGGGTGTGTATGTGTGTGTGTGTGTGTGTGTGTGTGTGTGTGTGATACTATTCCCTTATAAAATAAAACCATTAATGAATTCATCGCAGAATCTGGAGTTGATGATGTTAGTCACTCTGATTTTCAGGTTTTTTTCCCCTATTGAAACAATAACTGCATAGATTAAATAACAAATATGTAACATTCAAAGTATAGGTTTACTTTTTTGTTTGTTTTTTATTAAAGAAGTTCTAAGTTTACAGAGATTTCACTCCTAAAATACAGAGTTCCCACACACTTCCCTATTCTTTTTTTTTTTTTTTTTAACTTGCATATGGGCAGGAGGCACCAGGGATCGAACTCCAGACCTCCAGCACGGCAGGTCGGAGCTCTGCCTGCTGATCCATGGCAGCCGCCCAACTTCCCTATTCTTAACACCTTACATTAGTATGGTACATTTGCTTGAATTTGTGAAAGAACATTTTTATAATTGTACTATTACAAAATATAGTTTTAAGTAGAATATTTTGAATTGTTTTTTCTAACTTTTATTAGAATACCTCCTCCCATGTTTTTATTCTTCTTGTTGGTTTTTGTGTCCCCAGTCTAGGAAAGTATTTGGTACATAGTCAGCATTCAGAAAATCTTTTTTGAGTGAATGAAAGTGTAAATTTTTTCCTTGAAAGCTGACAATCAGTTAAATAAGGCTTATTTTGCTTACCCTAATGAATTTAGTTTTTGAAGTAGCAAACAACATTATTAAAAAGGGTTCTAATATATTTTACAAATGTTTACATTTCTGAAAAAGCTTCCATGGTAGTAGAATTTTTTATTGAAGAATTTAAGATTTTATGGGAAAACTAATGTTATAGACACTCTGGTCAGGAGTGTACCTATGTAAGTTCTTTTAATTTTTATTAGATTTACTAAAATATACTGATCAAGTTTGTCAAATAAAAGAAATAGCATCTTTCTTACTTTTTAACTAGTTATAATTGATTGTTTATTGTTAATTTCCTTTACCATTCTTTTGCTCAACATTTTTAAGAAATTCATCTCTGTGGTTTCAATTAGATACTTATAATTCATTTATTTTTGTTGTTGCAGATAATAAGGAACTCTCATTTTCTACAAGATACTCTTGTAGTTAAATCCTTCACTGACTACTAAATTCTGGTTTCTGATTTCTGTACTGGTTTTAGTAACTCTTGTCTCTCTCATCTTACTTCATGGGTTTTACTTTCTTCTCCCAACATGGTACTGGAGATACCAAGTAACATGGCTGTTATAAAAACAAAAAAAGACTTCAAGGACTTTCATTTAATTGGATCAAACCACCCATCTTTATCTTCCTCTTTCTCATCCCTTACCCTTTGCTCTGCCAAACCCATAGTGGTAGAGCTTTAGTTCTACCCATTACATTTATTTAAAAAAACACATGCTTTCCTTCAACCCCCTTTATACCCATAATATCTCCATCTCTGAGGATACCAACGGGGTATGGAGCTAAGTGTCCTGGCTTTCCTATCATATGCATTCTGTCATTCATTCAACAAATAATTCTGAGAATACAAGCACCAACAAGGCAAATAATAATGAACTTGTGATGTATTTTGCAAATTTAATATTAATATAAACTTCCTTGTTTAAGAAATTAAAAATAAAGTTTCTTCTTTTAAGTTACCTTTCTACTGGTTTGGACAAGTGTACTTGTATATATGGACTTGAAGGGGTTACAAGTATTAGTGAGGAGATGGTTATGAAGGTATTAACTTTCTGACTTCTTATTTGTTTGGATTGTAGCACAAACTGTACCTTTGTATTCTATCTTGTAAGGGGTAGCATGATATAAAAAGAAAAAATATGTAGTAAATACAAATTTTTATATGGTGCTTTAAACTGATTTTTTATGGTTTAAAATGACATTATAAAGTATAAATTATAAAATTCTTATGTTTGAATCATTCTTTTGTCCCCAAAGTTTTATCAGTCTTTTAAAGGTTACTCTGAAAGAATATATTTAACTGTACCCAGGCTTTCTATATTTATTTCATTTATTTGCATGTTTATTTTGTTGGCTTGTTTTGTGTTAAATAGTTTATGATAGGAAAGAAGCCCTAATATTATACAAAGTCTGGATAATCCCATAATAAGACGCCAAGATCATGATATAGTTTCTTAAAGAAGTCAGTGCAGGGTAAGTTTAAGTGCTTCTTGCTCAGCAGCAAATAAGTCTTGATTTTTAAAAAATATTTTTATTGAGAAATATCCATACACATACAGTCCAGCCATATTATGCAATCATTGGCTCTGAATATCATTACGTATTTGTGTATTCTTCACCATGATCATTTTTAGAACATTTGCGTCACTCCAGAAAAAGAAATAAAAAGAAAATAAAAGAGCATATACATCTCATTTACTCACAGTATTTCAATCTACCCAATTTTTACCCTTTGTCTCCCCCTATGATTAATTTATTCTTTATCCTTACTTTTTTTTGTTTACTCATCTGTCCATACCCTGGATAAAAGGAGCATCAGAACAAGATTTTCACAATCACACAGTCAATTGTAAAAGCTCTGTAGTTATATGGTCTTCTTCACGAATCAAGGCTACTGGAACACAGGTCAACAGTTTCCGGTACTTCCCTTTAGCCGCTCTAATACACCACAAACTAAAAAGGGATAGCTATATAATGCATAAGAATAACCTCCAGGATAACCTTCCGACTCTGTTTGAAATCTCTCAGCCGCTGACACTTTATTTTGTCTCATTTCTCTCTTCCCCCTTTTGATCAAGAAGGCATACTCATTCCCATGATGGTGGCTCATCCCCATGAGTCAGATCCCATGCTCCCAGGGAGATTTACACCCCTGGGAGTCATATGTATTGGGGAGGGCAGTGTGTTCACCTGCCAAGTTGGCTTAGAGAAAGAGGCCATATCTGAGCAACAAAAGAGCTTACTGGGGGTGACTGTGAGGCATAATTATCAGTAGGCTTAAGGGCTTGATATTTTATTTGATGCATTAGAAACAGTAAATTATTATGACTGAGCACCCAAAAGTCAGATTATTTCTCATTCATCATAGTATTTGGCCAATTATTTGAAATTAAACCCCTTTGTAAAAACTTACGTAACTGATAAAGAAGCCTATACACATGAAGTGCGATTAAATTCACTTACTTTACTAGGATATTTACGTAGTAACTACTGAGGTAGTTACATACTAATTTATCTAATAATATGGCAGCAGAGAGTAATAGAACTTTGCTATAGTTTCTAATTTTTCTGAAACCATTTTTAATTCTTTTCCCAGAGTTGCTTTTTTTTTTTTTTAATTATTAAAAGTCATCAGACCTTCAGAATAAAATTGTCTTGGGACATTAAAAATGGAACAATTTAGCAAACTTTAAATGGAATATTAATGCTTATACTATTTTTAATATCATTTATACAAAATAATTTTAGGTAACCAATTAAGAATTATTTCTGAAAATATGGTATTTAAATTTTGTCTTTTGTAAAATTTTAATATATTCATTCATCATTTAGTTATTAAGCCCCTGCTAATATTCCTGCCATTGTACTAGGAATTTATCTAAACCTGTTGGGAATGAATTCTCTGGTCAACTATAGTTGCCCCAGACTAGCTCATTTATTCTTAAAGTTTACACACCAAGTGTTGAACGGGTCAGCAGAGCCTAAGTGGGGTTTCGATGGCCAGAACTTCCAGTTTTCTTACCTTCTTTCCATCACCCTGTCTCTTAGCACTTACGCCTGTCCTCTCATTCTTAATGGTTTCAGGAATCAAATCAGAATATCTGCCTGGAATATGTGCTGACTCTCTTTTCCAGCAGAGTAGAGAATCCTTCTGTCCTAGCTTTTCTTAAGCTTCAACAGTAGTGATCTAGAACAGACAAATAGATATTACTAATGAAATATTCTTCGGAAGAATTTAGTCATATTTAATATATTCAAGAAAAAAGTTCTTTAAATATTTATAATTGGCTAATTTTGAGAATTATTCAAGTAATGGCAGGTTGACTTTTGGAAAATTGACCAGCTTTCTGTGAAAAAGCATTACCAGAGTTTATTTTCTAGGGGACTGTGTTATGATACAAAATGTAATTGAACTTAGTTTCCTCATTTGTAAAAAGTAGATAAAAGATGTATCTTATAGGAGTGTTGAGAGAATAAATGAGATAACTCATATAAAAGCAGTTAACACAATGACAGATACTTGTAAGTGTTCAATAAATGTGAGCAGTGATTAGTAAGTTATGATATGTGTTCCAAAACATAAGGGATACTTTGGGAGAGTTTTCTTGAAATTAGCTGCTTTTCTTTTTCTTTTTAAAGAAAAGAACTTTCAAATGTATTCTTAAATAAATCAATAATATTGATTTATTTTTATTTTTAATAAAGTCTAGTCTAACACAGAGTCAGTGGCACAGTAAATTGGAGTCTAGATCTAATGTTTCTCTTCGGCAATTTACCATTGTTTTGATAAAGAGTATGTGGAGTTTTGGTAAGATAGGTGAATAAAGAAGATTAATTGTAAATATTTAAAGTTGGTAGGTATCATGTTTGGTAGTTAAACATTTTGATCCACGAGGAAAATGACTGAGCGTGGGCTGTAGCCCCATCTCACTGTTGAAGACACCCCAGATAGTAGGACACACACTGTGGAGGGACCAGAGGGCAGAAGTACTACAGTCCAAACAGAGATATTGAAAGAAGGAAGGAAGATAGCTGGTTAAGGGAAGAAGAGTGACTGCTGATTTTTATGTATCTGACCTTTTGTTAGAAGAAAGAACAAATGTGTTCTTGTTTGGGAAATAAAACCTTTTGGTTTATTGGTGCTTCAAGGCAGCTTAGACAGAACATATGCAGAAATTAAGTAAATTTTGTTCTTTTCTCTTCAT
Organism: Myrmecophaga tridactyla; assembly: GCA_004026745.1. Taxonomy (NCBI): domain Eukaryota; kingdom Metazoa; phylum Chordata; class Mammalia; order Pilosa; family Myrmecophagidae; genus Myrmecophaga; species Myrmecophaga tridactyla. The sequence goes on from PVIY010010179.1 coordinate 57,214, forward strand.
ATAATTGTAGGAAAATTGTAAGATATGTGTAGATGGGGAGAATAGAAATAAATGTGTTTAAGGCATTCTACTTGTTTTCTGATGCTGTACTTGTGAGCATCAGGAAAAGCAAATATAAGTTGTTCATAAAGCCAGATATTATTAATATAAGTGCATTGTTCTCTTTAAAGTTTTAATTTCAGTTTTGCCATGCCATTTCTTTGGAAAGTTACCTGTTTAAGGAAGCAATTCATTTGTGTCCTGGAGTTGATGAGTTTAGGAGACCCACATTTTAATCCTTGATTCCCTGAGGATTTTCTTTCACAATACCTTTCTCCTTTAAGTCCCTAAAACTACAATCCTTTTGAGTGAATAGGGGCTATTTTATACACCACCCTGCTCTCAATCCAATTAAAGGTTCCATAATAGATGGATTAGGGAAAGTTTACTTCTTAACAGAAATAAAGCCTTAGAGAAATGGTACCCAGATAGCAAGAGGGAATGTGAGGGAAAGCGGAGAAAATTAAGGAGATAATGGTCAGTAATCTTAACTTGTGTGATGTTTGCGCTGTTCACAATATAGTGAACTTTTAGAATAAGGGGAACAATACTTCAGATTCTTTAACCATTTTGTTGCTGAAGTTCGGCTGTCTCTTCAATTTTCTTCACTTTTGCTTTTGTTATCTGCATCTTGGGCAAATATATCTAATCCTTTACTTCAAGTGTCTGTGTGTTTTGTTGCATTTTCTTTCTTTTTTTCTTTTTGTGTGGAAGTGATAATGTTGGAGGAGGTAAGGGGATGGAAAAGTTAATCTGAATAACAATATGCTTGCATAATTATATAAAAAAGCCTAATAGCAATGAGAATACTTCAGATATCATTGTAAATGTATCTAAGTGTGTATGTATTTCTGTGTGTCAGAAATGAAGTAATTTAAGGTTTTTATATTTTACAAGTATTTTATTGTGATTTTTTTTCCTTTTGGCTCTAATTAGACTTGACATTTGTATACGGTGATTTGCTTGTATGAAATTAAAATCCCAGAATTAATTTTTCTTTGTTTACAAATAAATATTACCTGTCATTATACATCAGTTCTAAAATTTACTTCAAATCTTGCAACATAGACTTGGAAGATTTTACCTTTTAGTTACTAGCTTTAGGAGACTGGTAATTTTTATCTATGATAAGCAAAGTATTGAAACCAACATGCAAAGTTGGTTAGGGACCATTGCTTTGTTTTATTGAATCACCTTGGAGTTAAATGAAATCTTTCCAAATTTATAAAACAATATTTTAAATAGTAGTCAATATTTAAAAAAATTAATTTACTATATTATTATTCCTAAAGTGTCTCTAGAACTCTTCTCTTCTAAGAATAGTGGATTGTGGTGAGGCTAAATGTTTAATGAGTCTCTGTGATAAAGGCTGCACTTATCTTCCAATTAACCCTAAGAACCAACTCTGGCATTTTTGTAAATCCACAGAAGTATTTTGAGTGAAGCCTGAGGGCTAAGCTGCAGGCAGCCTGTGAAAAATGTAAAAAGACTAACCTGCTAACAAACCCTGTGCAATGGGACAAAGAAAGTTTAATCCGTATTATGGTAAATGCAGGCTTAGTGTCCCAAAAGGGCTTTGCAGAGTGGAGCAAAACAAAGAAGGGGCAGCACTAATAAAAATCCAGTTCTTTTATTTTTATACACAAAATTGTTGCAGAAGGAAAACTGATAATAGCATTAAGAAAAGGTTTGAATGGTGGTTTTAAATATGATACTAAACATTGTATTTGTTCACCAATTGAATGCAGTTTGTTGTACATAAAGAAGCTAAAAGTAACATGTGCAGTGTGGCCATGTTAATATTGCTCAAGAAACCTTTAGTTGAATAGTATGATTTTAGAGCATTAGTACAAAGTCATAATATTGCAATAGCATTACTTTTACAAAATCTAGAAATAATTTTTGTATATGAAAAGTGGGGATAGAGGAAACTTGTTTGTCCAAGCTTTAACTGTGGAAATTTGTTACATACCTTCAGAGTTTCTGGGGAAACATGCTTTATTATTATACATATAAATTTAGAATCATGTAGTCCAAATAGGAAAAAAGAAAAATATATCTTTTTCCTTTTTAATATTATCCCCTCAGAAGGATTATCACTAATTTTCAAATATTTAAATGCTATAACATTAAAAAAATCGAGGGTCAGAATTATTTTTACTCCAGTAGGTAATTGAGTCATGAATTACCATCCCAAAGTATGTTTAAAAACTTTATATTGTTTAATCACATTTTAAAATAGCTACTTAGTGAGACCTTAAGACAGGTTTCCAATCTAACTTTTTATTTTCTTTAAAATGATTCCTTAACCCCAAATTTGAATTTTAAATAGAATATTTAATATTTTAGCCGTTGTAAACAAATATACCTATTTAAAAAGTATAAAATTTTTAGCGATTATGTAGCAAACTGTTCTTGTTCACTCTATATCTACTGCAGAGTGATTTAGACATTCTTTAAACAATAGCAAATTACTCAGTTTTTTATTTAAAAAGAGATTATGATTATGGTCTCAGAGTGATAATAGCATTCATGTGTAAGATTTTAAACTGCAGTAAGTAAAATTAAAATAATTTATAAAAATGTAATCAATATCAGCATGGATATTACAAAGGATAAGAAATTTCAGGAATTGATGCTTTATGAGTATAGTAAGGAGATCATAGAATATTGGAACTTAATTCGTTATTTGTTTGTTAACTTCACTTGACTGTAAACTTTTGTAATTATTTTATAATAGTTTATTTTAGTTCGCATATAAGCCCAAGATTTTCTGACATGTTTAAGGAAACATTCCATTTAGTCAAGATTTCCTTAATTATAGCTTAATAATAGAGATATTAATTTCTTTTATTATAAGGTGTTTCACACTTTTTAAGGGTTTTTGGAAGCTTAATTTCACTAATACCTCACAACTTTTGGAAATTGTAAGACAAGCATACTATTCCTTGTTTTATAAATGATGAAATTGAGGCTTTATGAAATTAAATGGCTTCCACAATATCACATAGATAGCAAGTGATGCAGTTTGAATTCAAACTTATAATAGCAAACTTATAATTAAGTTTCTGACTCCAAATTCAGTACTTTTTGCCTGTTACTCCAGACCGAATCAAAGGATGTCCCTGTTTTTTCTCTGCATTTTTTTTTTCTTTTTGATCAGAATATTTTACACTCACTTGAAGGGAATTACAACGATGACAAGAAAGTCTAACATTTAAAATGCATATTAAAACATATATGAGCTCTTCTTTAACTTCATATGTGTAAGCCCAATTTAAGAAATCAAATGATTGTTGATGGTTAGGCTCAGATATATAGACTTTGATATTCTGACTGTGAGCAAGACAAACATGGTTCTTAATGATAAATCACAAAGCTTATATTACAGCAGAGGAAGATCAAACAAGCAATTCTAATACATTGTAATAAATGCTACGTAGAGGCAGTATGGATTGCTATGAAAATGAATAGCCCAGCACCTAATATATATGTTTTCTAGCATGAGGGAAGGGAGTTCATGAAAAGCTTCACTGAGGAAATATTTGAAGTCTGTGAAGGTTGAGCAGGAATCTACTCTATAAATGGGGTAAGTATATTCCAAGCTTAGAGAAAGATGACAATTTGAGAGAGAGCTTGGTGAGATGGTAGAACAAAAAGAATTGTAGTATGCTTGGAGCATACGGTATAGGGAGAAGGTTGCAGGAGATAAAATTGGACAGGTAGACAGGTGTCAATTAGAGGAATTGAGACTATTCTAAGCACAGTGAATGATCACTGAAGAATTTTAAGGAGGTAACTAACACAGTCAGCCTTGTTTATTTAAAAGATTAATTCAGGGATAATGTTTGTATTTTAAGAGGACTCTTCACTCTACAGGATGTCTTTATATTATCTTTGAAACATGACATATGTAAATATTAATATATATTTGAACCTTTTTGTTGCCCTTTTATTAGATAAGTGACTTAGAAGATTGGGACATGTCTAACAATTTTGAAGTGATGATTGCCTTGTATACCTGTTAAATAAGAACTTAATTATTTCTAGTTTGCTACTATTACAAACCCTTTCTAGGGAAAGAGTCAACAATGTAGTGACCTCATTTTCTAGGATAGACTCAAATCAGAGTATTTTTCATCTAGTCAGATGATGTGTCAAATTATATTTCCCCAATTTCTTGGTCAGAAAATATGTCCACCATACACAAAAATATCTATAGTCATCCTGACATTTTTTTTGGAAGAAAAGAGAGGATTAATTATTGCTTTTTTTTTAGCTCCAAGGAAATATTTGCTTTAAATAAATAAATGTATAAGTGAATAACTACCTATTTGGAAAAAAAAGAATGAAAGGCAGGATTGGGGCAGTTTCAGTTCACATAGCTGACAGTGGACAGTATCTCCTTTCTAGGTGTGAAATGTTATTCCTAGACATTAAACAAATTCAGGATATATTCCCTAGTGTAAGCTGCCTGCTGGCAACAAGATACAAGAGTTCAATGTGTATTCAGAGATAAGAATGACATGTAATTTGTGTTAGAATTTGACTGTTAATTGTGTATAAAGCTGTGGCCTTTTCAAGTCCAAACATTTGGCAGGGTCATTAATTGGGGAAAAGAGAGGAAGTTTGAATGAATTACATCTAGAAAAGATAGACATTTACATAATTAGCAAAGCCTCTTTAGATATCAAATATTTGTTCCCATTTTTGGGGAGATGGGGTCAGGTAAGGTGGGTGGCAGGGAGGGGCAAATGAATATTTCCACTTATGTTTTTGATAACACTAATGGCAATTTATTTGCATTTTTGCATTTTGGTGGTAAGACTGAATAAAAAATTATTTTGAACTAGTGCTCTAATATCACCAGCATATCTTGAGTTTTCTTAACGTTAACTATGAAATGCTTAAAATTTCTTTATGTGGTTATGCCTGTGCTGTTTTCAAATTCAGAAACATTAGGAAATAAGCATTCTGAAAAAATTGGGTGCCTTTAAATAATTAGTTTTGTTTGACTCTGGATTTGTCTTTCAAGAACACTCTTAGCTAGGTGTCTTAGGAAGCAGTGAGTGGCTAAAATCGTCATTCCCTTATAAATCTTTTCAGTGCTTTATATTTAGTGTGTTTCCCTCTCTCTAGCTGCAGAAAACAAATTCAAAGTAGTAATAAAAAGTTGGTAAACATAGTGTTTAATGCCTGTGATCAGTGTGAAGGCAGGGTTCATGTTTGTCTTGGTAATATATTTCTATTTCTAATGTTTAGCACAATGTCTCATATTAATAAGTGCTTAATGAATATATCTCCAATGAAGAAAAAGTAATAATAACATGAACAAGAAATAACAGTTATGAAACATCTACTAAGAACTTTATATATGTTTATATTTAATTCTCATAGTTAAAACTAGTATTCCTGTTTTACAGTTGAAGAAACTAAGATCAAGAGAAGTTGAGTAATTTGCCCAAGGTTATGATATAACCAGGTTTTGAATCCAGGCAGTCTGATTCCATAAATTAAACTCTTACCCATTAATTATACTGCCTCTGGGGTGTTGGATGATGAGGGGAAGGAAGATTCTAGAGGCACCTTTGTGAGGCATTAATACCTGTTTATTTGAGATAGATTTCAAAAGTTGAAAATTGGTTAAAAAGAACTACAAAGTATAAAATACCATTCTAAAATACAAAGAGATCAGTTAATATATCTTGTTTTACTTAATTTTAAAGAATGGCCCTAGAAACCATAAATAAATATTAAACTTCTGAAATTAGCACATTTTGCAAAATCACTTCTTCTTCTGATACTTTTTTACCCCTTTAAAGGTTCTTTGGAGAGAAGCAATGATTATATTTGGCATTATCATGAGAATTATTATGTAAGAGATGGTTTGCATGAAAATAGTTTCAGAGAAATCTTTAAAGAAAACTGACCCTAT